>NW_019280830.1:73779-138899 GCF_000648695.1 Onthophagus taurus
CAAAAATTAATTCTTTTGAGAACAGAATCTTATTAAGGATTAAAAATGATAAAATTTGATACCAAACTCGGTATGTTTTTGGTTAAAATTAAAAAAAATTAGGTTATGTCAAAAAATTAGCAGCCATTTTGTTTTTTTTTTTAATTTTATATATCTTTGGAACCATAAATAGCAAATAGGTCGTGTTTGGTATCATTTCAAAGAAAATTTCATGGCGGAATCGAAATTTTAATCAAAAATTAAAAAAGTTGGATTTTGTCAAATAAATTAGCGGCCATCTTGAATTTTTTGAAATATAAGTATTAATAAAAAATTACATTTTTTATCTTAAACTCATTCTATTTCTATTAAAATTAAAAACAGTGATATTAAGTGAAAAAAATGGGCGGCCATTTTGAGACTTTTATTATAAATGAATCAAAAATTAATTCTTTTGAGAGCAGAATCTTATTAAGGATTAAAAATGATAAAATTTGATACCAAACTCGGTATGTTTTTGGTTAAAATTTAAAAAAAGTTAGGTTATGTCAAAATATTAGCCGCCATTTTGTTTTTTTTTAAATGTTATATATCTTTGGAACCATAAATAGCAAATAGGTCGTGTTTGGTATCATTTTAAAGAAAATTTCATGGCGGAATCGAAATTTTAATCAAAAATTAATCTTGATTTTTGGCGGCCATCTTGTTTTTTTTTAACCCTAAATATCTTTAGAACCACAACTCATAACCACATCGTGTTTGTACTCATTTTAAAGCATTTTTAACATTCTTTAAGATTAAATTAGTTACAAACAAATTTTTTGTAATTTTTAGGTTCGACCCAAAACAAAGCCTCTCACTTCCACTGTTTAAAATGCGATTTCGTGTGCACCGACACGAACAAAGTGGTCGCGCACCGAAGACAACACCAAAAATTGGACTCAATTCAAGCGGCGGGTTTCGAAAAATTCACCCCGAGCCAACATTGTCGCGCCCCGAGTTGCCAACATAGCGGCAAACAGACTCATTACCACTGTTTATCGTGTCAGTACGCCGTGTTGGGGTTAGCGCAGATGTCGGCCCATAAATATCGACACATGGAAGGTTAAAAATGATTTTAAAGAATTTTTATTATTAGTTTTTTTTTTATTATTTGTAAATAGAAATGAAGGATTTTTTTTAAATTTTGTTTTGTTGTAAATATTAGATTATTTTGAGTAAATTTGATTTTAAACTGTTAGATTTTAAGATTTTTAATTTTCTTTTTTTGTACAAAGACTACGATTATTGACGACTGATGAAGAAATGAAGACAACTTGAACAAAAAAAATTCAAATTAATTTAATTTTATTTATTTAATGCGAGATGATTTAATTGATAATTTAATTCATCTCGTATTATATGAAATAATAAATTATTTTTTAAACTTAAGTGATACGTTAGGGTAGTATTAAACGAGAAAGAACCTGTATTGAGGTGAAACACTTTAGGGATCAACAAAAATAAATCCAACAACCATAAAAGACATTTTAGACGAAAAAAAAATTGTATATATATATTTTTTAATTTCCGATTTTTTTTTATTAATGTTTTTTTTTTAATTTGTGTAGATATTAGTGCCTTAGGAATTTTCTCTGGTACGTACAACTTCGAAACAAATCATTTTTTAGAAAATCCCCGAAAAAAAAGAATTTTTTTTAAGAAAAAAGGAAATAACCGTGCCTTGAAACGAAATCGAAGACACTAAATTGATTTTTTTACCTCAATTTGAATAAATATTAATGGATATTCTAAAAAGATTAACTTAGATGACTTAGAGAATTATTTTTCGAAAAATTTATATTAAATTAAATTAAATGTAGGTGATAGTGGAGAAAAATTTATCTAGATTTTGATATAGAAATTTTTTTATAATAATATATTCTATGAGAAGCTTAGAATTTTGTAGAAATTTAGACATAAATTGAATTATTAGAAATAAATGTTTTGCTAGCGAGGTAAAAACATTAAAAGTGTCCATTTTAGCACAACATCCTTCTAAAACTCGTGGATTTAAACTCAAATGATTAAACGAACGTCTAATATCATTCCAAGTGCCATATTTATGTGTATACATGTAGAAATTCTTAGATTTTTCCCATTTCTTCTCCTTGTTCTTTAGAAATATTTTTGTAAATTGTGATTTTTATGTGTGAATTTATTTGCCATAATCTATTTAAATTTTATTAGTTATTAATTAATCTCTTCAATCTCTTTCACCCCCTTTTCTAGTCTCTATAGGGTTTTAATACTTATTATCTTTTAATTTCTAGTATTTCCACCGTACTGTTTACACGAATATATACGCACCTTAGTTTATTAATTAATTAATTAATAAAATAAATTTGAGAACTCAAACGGTTTTTATTAAAAAAAACCGTTTTATTATTAATATTATTATTTTTTTTTTAATTTTTACGAAAACCTAAAAAATAAAAAGTGTATAATGTACTATATGATGTAGTTTTTATTTGCTAGCGATTTTAGGAGGGTTTTTATTATAAAATAATTAAACCCGTTGTATGAAAAAAAAATAACTGTATCGATTTATAAATAATTGTAACGTTGTGAAAATGGAATGATGTAAATGAAAAGGAGTGTTGTCGATCGATCGGAAAATCGAAGCTCGTGTGGACGTGTTTTTAATTATTAATTCTGTGATGTGTGAGTTTTTTTTAAACATTAAAAAAAATCAGTATTTACAATCCGAAAATTCGTTTTTTTTTGTCTAAACACCTAATATATATACACCATACTATTCAGTGGGAAATTAAAATGTTGGAATTTCGAAAAATTGCATTAAGAAAACATGTTGCTTTCTTAATTCTAAATAAATATTGCTTAATAACTTTTTTGATAAAATTAATAATTATGGAGATAACCTCAAAAATATTATTTTCTATACCAGTGTGTAGCGCCATCTAATGGTGATTTAAAATTTTTAAGTTAAAAAATTGATTTTAAATGATTTTATAAATAAATATTATATGAAAAATTTTTCGATAAAAACGATGTGCTACAAGATGCTTTGACTTGTATACACCATACTATTCAGTGGGAAATTAAAATGTTGAAATTTTGAAAAATTGTGTTAATAAAAGTTATTGCTTTCTTAATTCTAAATAAATATTGCTTAATAACTTTTTTGATAAAATTAATAATTATGAAGATAACCTCAAAAATATTACTTTCTATACCAGTGTGTAGCGCCATCTAATGGTGATTTTGAATTTTTAAGTTAAAAAATTGATTTTAAATGATTTTATAAATAAATATTATATGAAACATTTTTCGATAAAAACGATGTGCTACAAGATGCTTTGACTTGTATACACCATACTATTCAGTGGGAAATTAAAATGTTAAAATTTTGAAAAATTGTATTAATAAAAGTCATTGCTATCTTAATTCTAAATAAATATTGCTTAATAACTTTTTTGATAAAATTAATAATTATGAAGATAACCTCAAAAATATTACTTTTTATACCAGTGTGCAGCGCCATCTAATGGTGATTTTAAATTTTTAAGTTAAAAAATTGATTTTAAATGATTTTATAAATAAATATTATATAAAAAAATTTTCGATAAAAATGATGTGCTACAAGATGCTTTGACTTGTATACACCATACTATTCAGTGGGAAATTAAAATGTTAAAATTTTGAAAAATTGTATTAATAAAAGTTATTGCTTTCTTAATTCTAAATAAATATTGCTTAATAACTTTTTTGATAAAATTAATAATTATGAAGATAACCTCAAAAATATTATTTTCTATACCAGTGTGTAGCGCCATCTAATGGTGATTTTGAATTTTTAAGTTAAAAAATTGATTTTAAATGATTTTATAAATAAATATTATATGAAACATTTTTCGATAAAAACGATGTGCTACAAGATGCTTTGACTTGTATACACCATACTATTCAGTGGGAAATTAAAATGTTAAAATTTTGAAAAATTGTGTTAATAAAAGTTATTGTTTTCTTAATTCTAAATAAATATTGCTTAATAACTTTTTTGATAAAATTAATAATTATAAAGATAACCTCAAAAATATTACTTTCTATATCAGTGTGCAGCGCCATCTAATGGAGATTTTGAATTTTTAAGTTAAAAAATTGATTTTAAATAATTTTATAAATAAATATTATATGAAACATTTTTCGATAAAAACGATGTGCTACAAGATGCTTTGAGTTGTATGCACCATACTATTCAGTGGGAAAATCAAAATGTGGGTATTTCAAAAAATTGTATTAAGAAAAAATGTTGCTTTCTTAATTCTAAATCAAATTTCCTTAAAGAATTTTTTGATAAAATTAATAATTATGGAGATAACCTCAAAAATATTATTTTTTATACCAGTGTGCAGCGCCATCTAATGGAGATTTTGAATTTTTAAGTTAAAAAATTGATTTTAAATGATTTTATAAATAAATATTATATGAAAAAATTTTCGATAAAAGCGATGTGCTACAAGATGCTTTGACTTGTATACACCATACTATTCAGTGGGAAATTAAAATGTTAAAATTTTGAAAAATTGTATTAATAAAAGTTATTGCTTTCTTAATTCTAAATAAATATTGCTTAATAACTTTTTTGATAAAATTAATAATTATGAAGATAACCTCAAAAATATTATTTTCTATACCAGTGTGTAGCGCCATCTAATGGAGATTTTGAATTTTTAAGTTAAAAGATTGATTTTAAATGATTTTATAAATAAATATTATATGAAACATTTTTTGATAAAAACGATGTGCTACAAAATGCTTTGACTTGTATACACCATACTATTCAGTGGGAAATTAAAATGTTAAAATTTTGAAAAATTGTATTAATAAAAGTTATTGCTTTCTTAAATCTAAATAAATATTGCTTAATAACTTTTTTGATCAAATTAATAATTAATAAGATAACCTCAAAAACATTATTTTGTATACAAGTGTAGTACAGGGTGGCCAAAATAGAGGCCAAAATTGAAAATATCATAAAACCAACAAGTGCAATTATCTTGGTTATTATTATAGGTGGAGTATTATAACTAAGACATTATATGGACACGTTTTTACAGAGAATTTCATGACGTAGTCAAAAAAAAATTTTCGGTTTTAGATTTTGAGATATTATGACAATTTTCGTTTTTTTAAATGAAAACAACCACATTATTCGGTTATTAAATTCGTTATTTTTTTCTGATTACAAAAATATGGGGTGAGATAGGTCTATTTCTTATTGTTTTAGAATAAAGCTAAAAATAAACTTTTTTTTAGTGTCGTTAAAGAAATTAAATTTACAGTTTCCTGTAAATTATAACTAAAAATTAAAAAAAGCATTTTTCTAATATTTGAATCAAATACATTTGTTTAACTATTTAATTTATATCTGTTTTACACAAAAGTTGGAATAAATTGCATTATTTCACATTTTTTATTAATATATTTTTTTTAAATTCAAATAAACATAGCAATATTTGTTGTGTGTCAAGTGTCAAATTAAAAATCCTGTTTTTTTAAGATGGATTACGAAACGTTTAACATGTTAGAATGTTACATATTAGAAAATAAAGTAAATTTTATATAAATTTTTAGTAGAATACTTTTTAGTTATAGTATCGTAATTTACAGGAAACTGTAAATTTTTTTGATAAAATTAATAATTCTTAAAATACCCTCAATAATACCAATTTTTTAGGTTATAATTTGATTTAAAAAATAAATATCGTTTTAAACCATAAAAATTGTAATAAAATCGTCTTCTTAAAGTATTTATTATTGGACTTAATAAATTAACCCACAAAAAAAGGTATAAAATTGATTAAAATGCATAATTCATATTCCTTTTTAACTTTTAAACTCACTGTCCTGGTCCACTTAAAGATTTATCCATAAACTTCTTTTTTGAGAAACAAAGCCACCATTTACTGGGCTTCCCATCATCTCCAAAGACACGTTCGCAAACTCTTAACCCTGTTTCTTGCCTCAATTGGGTTAAATATGTACGCATAAACTCTAAAATTAAATAATTAATAAAAAAAAATTAATCTAATTAAATTCCTAACCCGCATCTTGTGGTGTTTGTGGTTTCGCATAAACAGTATTCAAGGGAAACCCAGAATCACCAGGGATATCAAATCGGCTAATCGCCAAAGTATACATTTCTTGTTGAGCTTGGCTTTTTGATGAGCATCGTTGCAATTTCTTTAAACACTCCGTTATGTACAAAGTAATATAGATCAACAATCGATCAGCTTCCGACTAAAACACAAAAAATTAATAACCACAAAAATTAATTTGAGGTTATATTTACCTTAACTTCGTAGGTGCGGAAAAAAACGTTTGCGCGAAAATAATAAAGCGCCTCATCGATTATATCGCTTTCATTACCGTTTTGGACGATCGACGGTCCTCGAAATTGCGTTTTAATCGGCAAAATCGCCGTATTTCCGATTATTTGTTGAGGGTTCAAAAAGCTTGAATGGTACGCCTTGAAACCGTCCATTTTTTAAAAGGAAAATAACGATAAATTAATGAATCACTAAATGACTCATAGTTTGATAAACTTACCGGCATATTTCCGTTAAAACGAGAAAATAAATTTTTTATTTTTTAGGTTAGAACCGCCCTAAATGTCAAAATTAATGTCGTTTGGGTTGCATATATTTAGCATTTTGGGTTGCATATCTTATTTTTTTTAATTTAGTGTTTTGAAGTGATTTGGGTTGCATATATTTAATTTTTAATTTTAAATAATTAAATTAATTAATTTTTCAAGGTTATCAATTTAATTTCATAAAAAATTTCTTTTTAATCACTAAAAGGGGTTTTTATAAACATTGTTTAATTTTAGTGTAAAAAAAAACAGAATGAATCAAAAAAGTTGTAAGATAAACCGGTCTTTTGAGGTCTTTGGAGTTTTGCGCGTGCGCAAAGATCGGATACCGAGCGAGAGAGAGAGATAACATGTTGTTAGGCGACCGACGCCGAAGAATTTCAGTGTTAATTCGCCTTCGGTTCCGTTTAGAAAGAGAAATAAAGAGATTTCGCGTTGTTTCGCGAGTTTTTAATTTTTCCCCGATTTAAAACAAATTGAACAAACGAAAAATGGTTTTTTAAAAAAAATATAAAAATAAATATTTTTAAAGATGAGAGGAGGTGGAATCATCGTCGGAGGAATCGTTAAATTTGGTGAGATATAGATTTTTTAAAGGTTATGTTTTAAAAAAAAAGAAAATTAAGTACGCTTCGTCGATTTCGTCCGTCATCTGTTTTATATATTACGTTATCATCAATGTGTGCTGTGTATAAAAAAGATTTAAAAAAAAATGATGGTTGAACGCTTGGCAGATGTTTTCTAACCTAAATAAAGACCGTGAAGACTTCTTCTTAGCTTTAAAAACGAAAATAACGTTATAAATAATTTAATTTCAAAATAACATTATTTTTGTAATATTGATTAATTAAAAGAAACTCGAATAATTAATTAAAATCTTATCATTATTAATATATTAATATAAAAGAGAAAGACTTGTTGCAAATATTCGGTTGACCTTTAATTTGACATTTAGGTGATCTTCTCTTTTAGAGAGAAGGCCGTGGAGGGACGAAGAAGCAGCGAGATGTTCTTTGATCCGAGTGAACTTTCTAACGATGTATATAACCTATCTTTCTTTTTATTTTTATCGCTGAACATTGCGGAAATTTGAGTCTAATTTGTTAATTTTGTGGTTTTAAATTGACGTGAAAAAAAAAATAAAGTTAATTACCGGAATAATTCGGTTTGTTGTTGGGTTATTTTCTGATTAGTGTTGTTGTTTAATTGGTCGTTTCCGGTTATTTTCGTGCCAGATTCTTTTTTTTTTAGGAGATTCTTGGCGAAAGATTTGTTCTTAATTAATTAATTTGGAAATAAATTTTTGTTATATATAAAAAGTTATTTGTGAGTGTTATCTCTGTGCTTATTGTTAATCCTATTATAAAATTTATCTTGTTATGTATAGAATTAACGTAGCTAATATCAATATCTATGCCTAAGTTCAAATATTTTAAGATTTAGTGTTGTGGATTAAATATCCGTGATTATTGATCGTGTTAGTTCTGTAGATCTTAAACCATATTGAGCTGTCCTGGAAACGGTGGTGATAAGTATACTATCCATCTTGTATCTTCCGCCATAGTCAAGTTCAAAGATATACAGGGTGTCTCAGCGAGACCGGTCATTAGACGTTTCTGGGGTTCTGGCCAAACAAAAAATTTGAAAATGCAGACTTAAGTTTTATCAATTACGTTTTCTTCATCTAAAATATTTTCAGATTTCTAACACTTCCGGTTATACCGGAAGTCGCCACCTACTTTATTTTTTTAAATGGAACACCCTGTATATTTTTACATATTTGGATTTGTCTGTTTTGAAGGTTTATAAATAACTTTACTTTTTGCAATTTGAACCAGCAATTCTCGAATTATTCGAATTTTTCTAGAAAAATTTGCTCCAGCGGACATTTGTTCAAAAAATCATAGAACACTCAATTTTTGAGATATCAATTTAGGATTCAGAACATGCTTAAACAACATGATGGAGTATGTTTTGGTGCCGAGAACGGCTGTCTAGATCGTTTGGTCACTTTACTATGATACGTTAACTTTTCGAAATTTGGAAGCACCATAACTTCATTTTTTTAAATGGCACCCCCCATATTTTATTACTNTTCAAAAAGGAAAGATTATTTCATGTTACACCTATTTTATCAGAATCTGGAAGAATTTGAGTGATTTTAGACTCGAATTGTTGAATTGTGTCTTGATGGTTTTGAATCTGGTAACGTTACCAACTTTGCATTTTAACTCAGTTCATCAATTTAAAAAACGCGTTGGAACCGTTGGAAAGAGCAGAAAATTTCCCATAAGATGAATATAGTTCTAGAGTTTTTTCCCCGTCATACAAGAGAGTTAGTTATTGACCTAAGCGTGGTTTAGCCGCGGCAAAAATTCGTGGTTTAGGTAGTTCATAGTCAGAAAAAAGGATTGTGCAAACGTGTTTCACACATCGTTGGAAAGAGCAGGAAATTTTCCATAAGTTGAATATAGTTGTAGAGTTTTCTCCCTGTCAAATAAGAAAGTTATTAGTGCAAGAAATATTTTTTCAGGTGCGTTTTTCTTACAGACGCTGATAGATATTGGCGGACGAAAACTCGGAATAAGATAGTCCAAGGTCAGCTCTTTCCGAATATGTAAACCATTTATTGAATTTCCATCTGGTAACGGCTGCACAAGGCCGTGAAGTTTGGTAATTCTGAGGTAAATTGAATGCAGCTCGACGTTTCTTATTTTTTCTTGCTCTTATTATCAACATATCGGCTTATGATAGAGAAAAGACCAAGCTTTCCAACCGTGTGCTTAGTTTTTCGCTATCTTTCTAGATAACGAAGATATGGGCCCTAGAAGTAGGTGGAAATATAAAGGAAAAAGTTTGTTGCAATAATTGCTTATGAATTATTCATAAAAAGGATTTTTTTTAAACAACCACAAAAAGTGATCCCGGCCGCCCCCGAGAATCATGAAACTCGCATCCAGACCAATAAAAGCCTCCGTGGTGGTGGAGGCGGCCGATGTCTTCGAAAACGGCCGTGTTAGTTTTATACAAGACGTGGATTTAGATCCTAAATCATATTGAACTAGCACCAAGCAGCTAAAGTTATTTGTATTCCACGAGTAGCAACCTAGACTTTAAATTTGTTCTGGAAAACGATGGTAAGCATACTATCCATCTTGTATCTTCCACCATAGTCAAGTTCAAAAATATATTTAAAAATTAAATACCGAAACATCTTGAAATGTAAGTAGTACTGATTTTTCTTTCATATTAGCAATTCATAAGAAGATATTTTCGCAAACCGCCGTGTTAGTTCTGTACAAGACTTGCTTCCTAATCCATATGGGTATCATCAAGCAGTTAAAGTGTTTATATTCCTTCCTGGGAGTATTATTTGTTATCCCTAGCAACTTAGACCTCAAAGTTTTGTTTGGAATCAATTTTATGTCTTATAGTCAGGTTCGGACGATGTATTTAATGCCTAAGTTCCGAAGCAACCTCGATCGTACTATGTTTCTTTCATCTTAGTGATTCATAAGAAGTTATCTCGGAACAACCACAAAAAGTGACCTCCCGAAAATCGTGAAACGCCCATCTACGGTAATAACAACCTCTGTGGTGGTAGAGGCGGCCGATGTCTTCGAAAACGGCCGTGTTAGTTTTGTACAACACTTGATTTCTAAGTCATATGAGCCATATGGTGTTTGGTACCCATTTTATGTCTTATGATCAGGTTCGGACGATGTATTTACAGCCTAAGTTTAGAAACAACCTCGATCAGACCATGTTTCTTTCATCTGAGTGATTCATAAGCTTGAAACAACCACAAAACTGATTTCGTCCGCTCCTAAGAACCACGAAACGCCCATCCATACCAATAAAAGTCTCTTTGCTGGTGGAGGCGGCCGATGTCTTCGAAAACGGCCGTGTTAGTTTTATATAAAACTTGGATCCTAATCCATGTGAGTATCATCAAGTACTTAAAGTGTTTATATTCCCTCCAGGGAGTATTATTTGTTATCTCCAGCAACCTAAACATCAAAATTCTGTTTGGTACCCATTTTATGTCTCATGATCAGGTTCGGAATATGTATTTAAAGCCTAAGTTCAGAAACAACCTCGATTGGACCATGTTTCTTTCATCCTAGTGATTCATAAGCTTGCAACAACCACAAAAACTGATCTCGGCCGTCGTCGAAGACGTCGGCCGCCCCCAAGAACCACGAAACGCCCATCCAGACCAATAAAAGTCTCTGTGGTGGTGTGGGCGGCCGATGTCTTCGAAAACGGCCGTATTAGTTTTGTGCAAGACTTGATTCCTAAGACATATGAGTACCATTAAGTAGTTAAAGTGTTTATATTCCCTCCAGGGAGTATTATTTCTTATCTCTAGCAAGTAAACATCAAAGTTCTGTTTGGAATCCATTTTATGTCTTATAGTCAGATTCCCACGATGTATTTAAATTCTAAGTTCCAAAACAACCTCGATTGGACCATGTTTCTTTCATCCTAGTGATTCGTCAGCTTGAACCCAAGAACCACGAAACGCTCATCCATACCAATAAAAGTCTATGTGGTGGTGGGAGCGACCGATGTCATCGAAAACGGCCGTGTTAGTTTTGTACAACAAATATTTTAAGATTTAGCGTTGTGGATTTAGATCCTAAACCATATTGAGCTAGCACCAAGCAGCTAAAGTCATTTGTATTTCATGAGTATTAACCTAAACTTTAAATCTGTCTTGGAAAAGCGATGGTAAGCATCTTGTATCTTCCGCCATGGTATAGTTCAAAGAATAAGCCATATGAGTCTAGTAGTTAAAGTGTTCATATTCCTTCCTGGGAGTATTATTTGTTATCTCTAGCAACCTAAACAGCAAAGTTCTGTTTGGTACCCATTTTATGTCTGATGGTCAGGTTCGGACGATGTATTTAAAGCTTAATTTCCGAAACAACCTCGATTGAACCATGTTTCTTTCATCTTAGTGATTCATAAGAAGTTATCTCGCAAAAACAACCACAAAAAAATTATCTCCCGAGAATCACGAAATGCTCATCCACACCAATAAAAGACCTGTCATAGAATCTTCTTGATACTCCTTATTATAGCCTTCAATTCCCGATATCAACTTTATTACTATTTAACATCATTTTTTCGAACCTAATAACAATTTCTTTGTGGTTGGGTTGGGTTCCGTCTCAATATCATTCTTGATAGCCCCAAAATCATCACGGACATTACACTACGTTGTCTTTAATAATCTGCATTGTCAACATAGATGCCTGTCAATATAGTCAAAGATATCTCTCAATATCATCTTTGAAATCATAGCCTATTGATTTTGTCCAGAATACAAACATCTATTAATATAGTACATGGCTAGACATAAGTTTTTCTGACTTCTCTTAGCATCTTGCCTATGTTTCTTAATATAACAGCCAAAAATAAACCAAGAGATCCTTCCCAATCAAGAACCAAAAGGATTTGGATCTAAGCAAGAGCCCGAAGGGAGGGCCTCAACTAAAAAGAGGAGCCCTAGCCTGGTACACCGATGCTTCAAAGACAGTAAGATCTGGAGTAGGCATGGGCATCAGTGGACCAAATAGCCACATCAAATTGCCCTTTAGCTCGGACTTAACAATTTTCCAAGCAGAAGTTCTTGCTATAAACTTCTGCACCGCTTTGAACTTACAGAAGGGACAAAAAGGTGCATCCATAAACATTTTCACAGACAGCCGGGCCGCCTTAAAGGCAATTCAGGCCTACACGTGTGGCTCGGCACTGATCAGAGAGTGTACCAACAACCTGAGAGAACTCGCTAGGGGCAATGATGTTACCCTATGGTGGGTTCCAAGTCACAGCAACATTGAGGCAGCAAACACGCCCTTCATTGGACCCCAACCTGGATGTGGACTACAAAAAAGCCACCTAAAACAAATAATTAACAACTGGGAGGCTTCAAAGATAACCTTACGCTGGAAAGAACTTCCAGGTCACAGAGAAGCGAAGAGTATGATAACTCCGTCGCAAAACAAAACCAAAGAGGTTTTATGCCTCAGCACAGGGGATCTAAGAACGCTCTCAGGCTACCTAACCGGCCAACGACGAGTCAGAAACTGCTGAACATATACTGTGCAATTGCGTCGCCAGAGGCCGTCTAAGGCACAACGTCTTCGGTAAAACTCCCCTGTTGCCTACCGATATAAAGGCTCAAGACCTCAGGACAATACTAAGGTTCATTAAGGACCTACATTTGCCCTAAACCTTTGGAGGGCTAAAGTTACAATAGATCTTATAGGTCGCGGTAACGAAAGGGGCCGCTCTCCTCAGCCCGGCAGCAATAATAATAATAAGCAAGAGCCCCAACAGACTACGTATCGGATATGGAGTATGTGGTGGTAGTCTCAGTGTGACCCCCAAAACAATTTATTCAGTATATTGTGGGTTGGGTTAAATCTTATCCTAACGCTGTGAGGGACTTCGTTGATGCTAAACCCGCAGCTCTTGAACAAACGAATTGTATAGTATATTTCGTATTTGCATATTATAGCGTGTTTATGTATTTTATATAATATTCGTTGTTTGTAACTTTTATCTAATATCGCGTTGTGTGTCATATAATATATGGTATACGCTAAATAAATAATCTTCTTTTTCTTTAATGACTCTACAGACCTTTAAGCTGTATATCCCTGAATGCCATTTCTTCAATTTTTGTCAATCTTGAACCTATCTCGTAGTGAGATTGGTTAACGCAGTCTTCTACGGAGTTGCCTAAGTTTTCGGGGGTTCCCCAGCTTGGAGGTAAGAGATATTGAAATTGATATAATATCAATCACATAATATAAAAATGATTATTTTTTATTTAACATAAAAGTTTTAAAAATGTCTATAATTTTTTAACACGAATTTCTCGAATGTCTCTATAATTAAAACAAACCGAGAGTGTATTATTATGATTACGTATGCATTTGTGTGTTGCAACTTGTAAAACTGTTGCATAAAACGAACGGGAGACGCGACACCGAACGACGAGGACGAGCGATTCTCGTCCCGTTCGAAATTATTGCGTGTTGTCGTGTTCGAAAACGATTGTGTCCCATTGCAATTTAAGTCAAGGATCCGATGCGACCTGCATAAAAAAATTAACATCACCAGAAGAACACATAAATAATTTATATATCAAAATACCATTGTCATTGTTACTCGAATAATTACGATTTTATCAACTATTTGCTTTATCATTGTTGTTAACTTAACCTAAAAAGGATTATATATATATATATATATATAAATGTAAGGTAAACGAACCATTATTAGCTGCATTAAATATGAATTTTATTTTGAGTTGATAAATTAAAAGCTTCAAGTTCGTTTTTGTGGTGATGATAACAACCATGTATTTTTTTTATAAAATTAAGAGATAATAATAGATAAAACAGGAAACGACAACGACGGATATACTACACCCGACGTCGTCGACGGAGGAGACGGTTCAATACCCGGTCGAGAGTATCTATGTGTACGTTTATCGTATCATCCGAGTTACGCAAGGAATCGTCTCCTACTCGTACTATTCGTTTACCACATAAACTAAAAGGCTTAAAGCATTCTCCTTGACAACGAAGTTTATTTCTGGAAAGTTCCTTTTTACTTTTAGTTTCTCGTTTATAATTAGACGTTATAAGGGAGGGTGTTACGTTGAAACGGTTGGTTTGAGGATGACATTGAGGAGCGTCTTTAGAAAGTGGAAAATTAACATTTTCTTTCCGATTCTTTATTTTGCAAGCTCTATAGTTCAAATTGTCTCTTTTGCCGACTTTATTTATTATGTACTTGCCAAGGTCGTGTACACAATCGATAGTGTAGTAAAAAGAGAAAGAGAGAACGCGCCGAGTTGACATTTGTTATATCTCGGGAGAAGAAAGCAACTTGTAGGGTTTTTCTTTAAAAGTGTTTGTGGGAGGGACGTCGATGGAGAGGGAGAACATTCTTTCAAACACACCCATATTACGGATATTTCTTATCTTTTAAGTATTTAATTGATTTTTTTTCTTTTCGAAATTAAGATTAAATTGAGATTTACACTCAAAAGTTAACACACAGCACGAGCGTACGATAACGAATTGTTTCCTGTGCGTTGCTTTGTAAATGTATACTAAACGCGGCGAGGAGGATGAGAGGGGCAGGAAGATAAAATGAATCGCACACGACCTTGGGTAGTTAACTAACCCGAACGAGAACCGACAGAATCTCTAATTGAATTTAGTTAACTTTATAATGTTACTACCACACTAAATAATTTGTAATTTACAATTTTTTTTTTACTCTCATTCCTCTCTGTGGGTGTGTATGTATTTATACATAATACAATCTAATTGAGAGCCATTCTATGAGTCATAATAAACCGGATATTGTGACGTTTATCGACTATGTTCATACAATTTAAACGATTGTGTCGATTCAAAAAGGAAATTTGTATTCAGTTGTTATAACAATAAAAGTGAATGTTTTTGTTCCCTTTTAATTTTTTTTTTCAGCTCGTGGTGTCAAAGAAGTGTTAATCTGTATCTACTACATCTTTTACGCTGACTTCATCAAGTCTGCATCATTTAAGTTAATTGCGTAACATTACAGGGAATGATTAGAAATAATAAGTCGTGAAGAATAAAACTCAAACTTGCTAGAATCTGAGCTAAAGCAGGCGTGTTGTAGAAGAGGCCTCACAATGGACTGTAGTGCAATAGTGTGTGTGTATTATTTAAGTCTATACGCTGTGGTGTCAATTCTCTTCACTCCCTTGTCTCCCTGCATCCCAGATGCTCCAGTCAAGCTATTCTTTGTGCTTTTATATATCATACTCAGTGATGGGCGTTGGGTAAATACCCGGTGGGTAGGTATTTCTAAAATGGGGTTGAGTTAATGCACTTGCAAACTGTCGTAATATAGATTAGATCAAGTTATTATGATTATTATTATCAAGCAGCCCTCTGCGTCCATTGTTAGTCATAGACCTCCCCTATTCTGTTCCATTCGATTCTATTCTATGCTGTCTGAATCCAATTATTGGTCATTCTTTTGACGTCTACTTCATCTGTTCGCTCGCGTTCTCCACTCAAGCAACCGTTTTGTCCACTCTTCATTCTTCATTCGCGCGACATTTCCACTTAAGCTTTGTCACAATGTTGACCACATCATTTATGCCATTACGTATGTAGTTTCTCAGAGTTAGACCCAGGATCGACCTCTCCATCTATCTTTGCGTTACTTGGACTCTCTTGGCAGTGGCTACCGTTAATATTAAAGTTTCGGAGCCTTATGTCATAAGTCATAACACGCATTGATTGAAAGCCTTTTCTCTTGAAGATGTCTCTAAGTTTCCTGTAGGCTGCCCATATTTCATTATCTCTCGATACACGAACCTCATAGCCAAGATATACATTACATTACATTACTTTACATAGAATACATATCGGGTAGGCGGACCAACCAACCTTGCACCGCGACCCTAAGGATCTATTGTACCCCGATAGATATCGTTATCAAATTTCACCGTGCAGTCCAATGCTCTTAACGAACATTAATACCTTGGTCATTCAGATCTTTTGAGGAGATAAACTGCGACCCAAAAATCGAGAATCTGATACGGTTAATGGCAGGGCAGTGGCATAAAACATGCTCAACCGTCTCTGCTTCCTCCGCACATAGTCGGCATTCAACATCGTCGGCTAAACCCAACAAGTTGAGGTGTGCTTTTAATCGGCAGTGCCCAGTAAAAACACCCATTAGAACTTTTATGCTACTACGGGCAAGTCCTAAAATATTCCCGGGTTTGACAGTGGCGATGTTAATAAACACCTTAGCATGTCTCATTCCAGGAGAACTGGTCCACAGTAGGCGAAGTCTCTCTTCAGCCCACAGTCCAATCCTATATTTGGCCATCGCAAATGATACACCAACTGCTGGTTCCGGTCCCACAAACGCTTCAGCGCTGCCATCTCGTGCTAGCTTATCTGCCGCTTCATTGCCAGCAACCCCAGAGTGACCCGGGACCCAGATCAGAGAGACTCTGTTATCACAACTCAGTGTGTTTAATGTTCTCTTACAATCATTAACCAGAGCCGACACCGTTTTCACGGCTTGCAGCGCCTGGAGAGCGGCTTGACTGTCTGAGAAAATTCGTACTGTCATGTTCTTCACCCCTCTTTCAAGAAGGATTTTAGCACCCATGTCAATAGCAAATACTTCCGCCTGGAATACAGTACAGTACGTACCCAGGCTGTAGGCTTGCTTAATTCGAGGTGTCTGGCAGTATACTCCTGCTCCTACCCCTTCAGGCGTTTTTGATCCATCTGTGTACAAGCAAATGTCTGCCCGAACCAGAGAATTTTCATTTTCGATCCAGGACTGCCGCTCAGGCAGTACAATCTGGTATCGAGCATTAATCACTGATAGTGATACCGCCAAATCTGACGGCATTGATAGCACAGTATCAGTGCTTATAATGTCTTCCGCAGCCCATTGGTAGGACATGTCGGAACAGTTTTGAGCATATTGCTTAAATCTGTAAATGGTTGTTCTAGCCACTTTCTCTATATGCAAATGCAGAAGAGATAGGCCAAGCAGAAGATATACATAGCTGTCAACCCTCTCAATCTCATTATCCCCAATGTTTATGTTAGAGCTGGGAACAAGATTTATCATAAATTTTGATCCTAAATCTCCTCGTTGATATTTAACCCGACTCTTGCATACGCCTCCTTTAAGTCGTTCAGTATTAGTTTAATCTCTCCAAGGCTATCCGATATAATAACTATATTTAGGGTCGGTTTATCAATGTCGAGTTAAATCTGTTAGATACGCAACTCATGGATAAACTTGTCTAACAGATAACTTCAGTGAACCGTTTATCCAGCAATTTTCTACCCGACAGGCAGCAACCTACGAGATAGAGCAAAAGTCAAAACTACCTTGAGGAGTTGGAGGACCACGTTTTTTTGTTAGATTTCGGTTAAAAAAGTTTTGTCAATCTTGGTTAAAATTGAGACGAGATTATACTGTATTTGACTATAGATTATATTATTTCTTTTTAATTACTAGATTATTATTTATTTTCTATAACATTTTTATATTCGTTTACCAAATCATTTCTTTCTCTTGCTTATCCATTACCACAATTATAAGCTTAATTTATTTTTGACGTTATATTTTGATTTTATTGTCATTTCCTTTCACCAAGCAACCAAACTTGTGCTCACATTTTTTTGATAATATCTAATAGGTAAACCCTTAACCAGTACTTCAATCTGGTGGGTATCCAAATGTCATATTTATCTATAAGATTACCCTAAACTACGGGTGGATAAACGATTCGTCGACGTTATCTATCAGCTACAATTTTAATTGACAGATAAATCGTCTTAACTAGATATTGATAAACCGGCCCTTAAGCATTTGCAATCAATGTTTATGCCTTTTTGGGTCCAATCCAGTTGTTTAAATGCACTTTGAGGACTGTAATGAACAATTTGGGTTCAACAGTGTATCGCCTTGTTTTACTTACAATCAGTAATTTACTACTTTTACTCTCTTCAGTACTTTCATGTAATTTTACCGTCATTGTAGCATTCGTGTAGATGTTATAAATAAGTTTGGTATATCGATAATCGACTCTGCATTTTTGAAGTGCTTGCAAAATTGCCATCAACTCAATTTAAATTAAATTTTATAAATACCCATCTTGGGTAAATACCCCCGTGTATACAGGGTGTCCCGAAACTCAACGTCAAGCGGGCGCCGGGCGAGAGGCTAACCCACCATACCCGTTCTGGTAAATATAAGAAAAAAATTTCATGTTTCTTAGTTAAGTGGTAATAGATATTTTTGAAAATGTTAAAAATCGTATCTTTAGGTACTACAGTCAGAAATGTTCTCAATTTAAATCACAAAATCAAACAACAAAAGCCTAGTTTTGCAAAAAAAAACTATTAGTTTGATCGAGTTTAGGTTAAAAGAATTTTTGTCTGTTAAGTTTGATACACGATTTCTAAAAAAAAGGAGTAGTACAACACCCCAATCCATCTTTCTGGCTATTCTGTATGCAATACCGAACAAGACAAGCATAATTAGTTGGACAACCATCTTTTTGAAACCACATTTCTCTCTAGATATTGAGTGGCACATCTTCTAACAAACTTGTTAAATTATTTTGGAGGAAATACAAATAACATACGAAAGTATGATTTTTTAAATAACGCGTTTTTTGCAGAAAAACAAGCAATACCATTTTGGAATCTCCACTAAACAGGCCATCTTTTAAAATAACTTGCCAAGGGTGTTGTACTACTGCTTTGTTTAGAAATCGTGTGTCAACCTAAATAGACATAAATTCTTTCAACCTTAACTCAATCAAACTAATACATTTTTTTTTGCAAAACTAACGACTTTTGTTGTTTGATTTGTGACTGCTACAATAGCATGGTTCATAAGGAATACATTTTTTAAAAAATCACTATTACCACTTAACTAAGAGAATTTTTTTCTTATTTTTACCAGAACAGATATGAGTTGGTCTCTCACCCGGTGTCCGCTTGACGTTGAGTTTCGGGACACCTGTATATGCAGGAAATTTACCCTTGACAATAAATAGTGTAGTTCAACAGTGTGTGTGTGTATTCTTTAAGTATCTAACCCTGTGGTGTCAATTCTATAATTCTCTTCATTTCTCTATCTCCCTGCATCCCAGATGCCCCAGCCAAACTATTCTCGTACTATTGCACCATCCATGTGCTGGTTCAATTTATTTTTCATCTACATTCCAGCACTCATCATTAAATGTTTGTAGGGATTTTCTGTTTAGGCTTTCTTTTTTCTTTCCATAACAGGCCTCTTAGCGATATTCTTCATACCCAGCTCTGTTCAATCTTGTATTTTGTTATAGGCAGGATTCTCTTGTTTTGTGGAGACTTTTTCCAAGAGTGAAACATTCAAATCAAGACAGTTTTTATATAAAACTTCGACAGTGTGGCCAAGTTCTGCATTAAATAGATGTTTGACCGTCGTTTTTACTCATTAAGTTGTCTTTTACGTAATTTTAAATCCACTTTGGTTATAAATTCCTTACAAAAGCTTTCTTCTTATAAATTGTTAATAAAAAATTGTTGCAGCGCGACGAAAACCTGCAAAATAATAACGGTTATAGGGAAATAAAATTGTGATAAATTAATGATAATAAATTTTAATCCACTTAGCTTCTCTATATTTAGATTAGATTTCAACAAATACTTTTTTTTGAGATTTCATTATTGCACGATAACAATGTGTGTTTTCCTTTATAACAAATAAAGTAAATAACCAATTTGATTACGCAATGATTTTAAAAATAGCGAGGTCCGACCTAAATTCGCATGTTTTTCTTATGTTCGACGAGATAAACGCCTTAAATTTATTAATCGAACCGATTAATTGAATTAGTAAGTTTAAAAAAATACATTTTTTAATGTCGTTGCATTGTTTTCGCACGGTTTTAACCGGAAACGCGCCGAGTTAGATAAAGTCCGATAAAGTGGACGCTTTACAAAAGAATTCTTCGCTTATTTTAGCTTTTTAACTACAACACAATATTTTTACACGATAAGTAGAAGTACACGGTTGAGTATAAATAACATGGAACGTGTTTTTGCGTTTAGTTTTAAAGATAAACCCGGCGAAATAAGGCGAGGTAAGAGAAAAATTAATTCTAATCAACAATTAACCATAAAATTGGGTCTTATAATATTAAATTAATTTTATTCAAACATTTTTTCTTGGTGGAAACGTTTTCTTTATGACTCGCAGTTATATTATTATGTACAAGTGGAGCGTGGATAATTGAAGAATGCATCGATTTTACGCCGATTTAATGCAACCTTTTTTATAACACAGATAATAAATATTTCACGGCACGCAATTCAGGAATAAGAATCAAAATCTAAACCGGTATGGTTCTCTCATCTTCCGTGCAAAATTTATTCGAAGTTAACCGTTAAAACACACATTAACCAGCTGTTATTTCTATTTCTTTTTGTATCTCACGATCTCGAGTAAGAAACGGGCGTAAAGGAGTTCGACCCGAGATATAACTGTTTTCTAATATGGTTAAAAAAAGGATATAAATAAATCTTGACCGAGACTTCTATTTATTAAGATTCTTCGCCTTCTTTATTTTCTGCTTCATCTTGATTATCCCCTTCGGTGTATAATGGATTATCAAACTCTTCCCTTTGCAAATTTAGCACAGAACCAGCAATCGAAACATTCTCGTTATCATCAAATCTCGAAAAAATCACCGAGCGTCTTAAAGCTTGATTATAGCGAGCCAAATTCGCCCTTTGATTAATCCAATCCCATCTCAAACTCCCCAAATTAAAATAATTCTTCTCAAACACCCCGAAAATAACGCCAAAAACTCCCACGACGAAAATCAAGGTGCAAAAAACGATTAAAACGTTATTTTTTAATCCGCCGTTGTTACTCGGGGGACCTGAAATTGATATTTGAATCGATTCAACTCCTATTTTTTTCGATAATCGTTCGATTTTTTCGGCGTTTTCGACCAATTTCATCGCACTCTCCCCGTTAAAACCGCCTTTATCGGTTATTGAGATTTGTTGGATTATAAAATCGTCGTTTTGAATTATTTTTGATGAATACACATCGAAATTTTCGTTTAAAAATGGTAAAATGTTCGAGGGGGTCACGTAAAAATCGCTTTTAACGCGGATAACGCCCCCGCAAAATTTGCCGCAATGTCCTAAAAGCTCGATTCCTTCCGAACATTCAATCTCTTCGTTTCGATTGATTAAGGGACAGAGTTCGTTTAAAACTCGGCTTGAATGCTGTCTCATCTGACAAATTTTATCGTCTTCGCAAAATCCGATGCTTGAGATTCTTTGGTCGATCGTCGATATGATCAAAGGGCAACTGTAATCGTTTAATTTGAGGCCGTAATCGATTTTTTTAACGTGGTGTAAAAAGCTGGGCGATTTCATCGCGAATAAAGAATTATTCGGAAACGTAACTTCGTCGCAATGGCAAGGGGTTCTTTCTAAATCGGGTACGGCGCGATTTCCCGATCGTTTCGATGTCCAAGAATTCGGATCGAGGAAGTTTTTGTATGATGTCGATTTTACTTTGATACCTAAAAAATAAAGATTAAAATTAAAAATTGATTTAAATAAGTCGAAACACGAAAAAATATCTCAAAAAATAACTAAAATATAGTATAAAAATGATAAATGACCTAATAGTGACAAATGACCTAATCATGACAGATGATCTAATAGTGTCAAATGGCCTAATAATGACAGATAACAAATAACCCAATCGTGTTTGGATTCATTTTAAAGTATTTTTAATAAATTTAGAGGAGCAGCTATGGGGTAAAAACACTGAGTAAGGGGTTGGGATAGGTTGGCATGACTTCAAGAACGAGGTCAGAATATTGTTCAAGACGGGCAGAAGGGAAAAGGGGGTGGTAAATTATGTTATGGAAGTGTCAGGGAGAGTGAGAAGGGAGATTATAAAATTTGGGAGGGTATATATTGGGTTGTCGTCACTGAGAATTGACGACTTCATAGACGCGAAGAGGTGCTACAGATGCCAGGGTTTCGGACATCTCCAACGTTTCTGCAAATCGGAGACGGTATGTGGGCATTGTGCGGAAAAGGGCCACGAGTTTAAGAACTGTGGGAATAGGGAGAGAGAGGCGGTATGTGCAAACTGCAAAGCCAGGGGGAAGGATGACAGACACGAAACAAGGGACAGAAACTGTGGGGAATACCAGATAGCGGCGGAGTTGGTGAAGAGAAGTATTAATTATGACTTTATCAAAAAACTAGACGGGGGAGGGGAGAAGCCAGAGAAGAGCGAGGGGTTGAAAATGGTGTTCTGGAATGTAGCGGGGATTACGAATAAGGGAGGGCAGTTCTGGGAATACCTGAAGAGATTTGAGATGATTTGTATGGTGGAGACCTGGGTTGATGAAAGAGGGTGGGCAAAGATTGAGGGAAAATTGCCAGAAGGGTATAGATGGGATTGCGTGTATGCAGAGAGAAGAAGTAAGAGAGGAAGAGCGTGCGGGGATATTATAACAGGAATTACGGAGGAGAGTAAGACGGAGGGGAGATGGAGGCAGAAGGGAATGGTAAAAAGGCAGATCAGCTGGGGGAGAGAGACGGTGCAGATAGTTACTGTGTATAGCAAGTCAATGAAAGAGACGAGAAAGCAATGGGAGGAGATGGCAGGGATGGGACGGAGGGATATATAATAATGGGAGGGGATTTCAATGCTAGAGTGGACGAAGAGGGGGGAAGGGTTGAGATATGGGGAGAGGAGGGACGACGGCGGTCGAAGGATACTGTGCGGAATGGAGAAGGAACAGAAATGCTGAGATGGGTGGAGGAGAACAGATGGGAGATACTGAATGGGAATAAAGAGGAAGGGGAGTATACTTACATCGGGGCGAGGGGGACATCTGTGATTGATTATGTATTGGTGGATCAGGAAATGTGGGAGAGGGTGGAAAGGTTTAAAGCGGTAGAGTCGGATCACCAACCGTTGGAGGTGGAAGTAAAGGGGGTGGGCGGCAGAAGGCGAGCGGAACTGGGTAGCAAGTTCATCAGGACAGATTGGTCGGAAGAAGGGGTAGCATTCTACAGGGGAAACCTCGACACTTGGCAACAGAGGATACAAGAGATCAACGGGTTGGAAGAGCTTACCCAGGTAGTGCGGGAGGCAACACTGAAAAGGGAGTGTGTACGTAGAGGGGACAAAGTGGGGAGGAACGACTGGTATGATGGCGAGTGCAAGAAGCCGAAGAGGGAGGCGAGAAGGAGGTTGAGGCTGTGGAGACGGGGGAAGATAGGGGTGGATAGATATAGGGAAGCCAGGAGAGAATACAGAGAGTTATGCAGTAGAAAGAAAACAGAATTGAGGGAGAAGGAGGCGACAGAGATTAGGGGGATAACAAGGGAAGGGGAGGTCTGGAGGTATCTGAAAAAAGGAAAGAAGGGTAGGGAGACGATAACCAGCGAAATACACATGACAGAATGGAAGAGTTACTTTATGGGATTATTGGGAGGGGTTGAAACGAGGCTAACGGGGTTGGGAGGATATAAGGGAGATGGGGGAGAGGAGATAGAGGTGGTGCTTAGGAGATTGAAGAAGGGAAAGGCGCCAGATGAAGATGGGATACATAACGAAGCATGGTTGGAAGCATCAAGGGTGGTGCGAGTGAAGTTGTTGGAGGGGATGAATATCGTATGGAGAGGGGGTGGGATTCCGGAGGGATGGAAAGTGGGGTAATTTGCCCAGTATATAAAAAGGGTAATAAGGGAAGTGTAGAGAGCTACAGGGGAATTAACCTACTAGACTCGGCATACAAGGTGTACACGAAGATACTGCTGGGAAGATTGGAGGAGGAGATGGAGTTGGGGGGAATTTTGCCGGATGGGCAGGCAGGCTTTCGGAAGGGAAGGGGAGCAATCGACAACGTGTATGTGTTGAAGCATTTGTCAGATAGAGAGCTGGATAAGAAGGTAGGGAAATTGTACGCCCTGTTTATAGATTTGAAGGCGGCTTTTGATAAGGTGGATAGGGGGAAGTTGTGGGAGGAGATGAGGAGGAGGGGGATAACGGAACACCTAATTGCGAGAGTGAAGGAAATATGCATGGAGACGATGGCTAGGATAAAAGTGGGAGATAAGCTGAGCGACGTGTTCTGGACGACGCAGGGACTGAGGCAGGGATGTCCGCTGAGCCCAAGTCTGTTTGCACTGTATACGGCGGACCTGGAGGAAAGATTGGGGAAGGGGCAGATGGGAGGATTGGTGGTGGGAGGTAGAAAGGTGCATATGTTAGCATACGCGGATGACATCGTGGTCATGGCGAGAGAAGCGGTGGAGATGAAGGAGATGATAAAGACATTGGAAAGATATTTTAGGGGGAAGGGGCTGGAAGTGAATGTGGGGAAGACAAGGATGATGAAGTTTTGTAAGGGTGGGAGAAAAAGAACAGAAAACTGGAGATGGGAGGGAAAGGAGATCGAGGAGGTTAGGGAGTATACTTACTTGGGGTATGTGTTTAGGGAGGATAACAGGGAGGGGTCGCATGTGATAGCTATGGCAAAAAAGGCGAATAAGGTGATGGGACAAGTATGGGGTTGGGGGAAGAGAGTCTTTGGAAGGAATGTGGCAGCGAGGAAGATTATGTTTGAAGGTCTGGTTAGCAGTGTGATGATGTATGGGGCAGAGGTATGGGGATGGAGGGAGCAGGGACCGCTGGAGGACGTGCAGGCTAGATATTGGAGATGGGTGCTTGGGGTGGCGAGAGAAACACCGGGGTATATAGTGAGGGAAGAGGTAAAGGTGGATAAGGTCAGGGTGGAGGCGGGCAGGAGGGCAGTGAAATATGAAGAAAGAATAGAAGGGAGGCCAAGCTGCGGGATCCTGGGGGAGTGTTGGAGGGAAATTAGAGAGGGAAAGGTCAGATATGGGAAAGGACACAGAGACAACTATTATAGACGAGCGGGCTACTCGGTAACGGAGATAAATAGTAGACGAAGGGTGGGTAGGGAGATGTGGAGGGAGTTGAGAGACAGGGACCGAGATGTGCAGAGACAGGAAAGAAGGACACAAATAAAAGAGGGAAGGTATAACGAAAGATACAGGGACATAATTACGGAGGGGCTGCCTAGATACTTGTTATTGGAAAGAGATGAGGAAGGGAAAAAGTTGGTGGCTAGGTTCCGTTGTGGAAACGAGGAGAGAGCCAACAAATACTGGATGGCCGATGAGGAGAGGTGGTGTAGGCTGTGCAGGGAGGAATGGGAAACGTTAGAACACATGCTGAATGGGTGCAGTGAGTTGAGGGAGGAGGAGATGGACCGAAGGCAGATCTTAGGAGAGGGGGGAGAGGGGAAACGATGGATGAGAATGGTGATGGGGGTGAGGAGACAAAGGGATGGGTGAGGGGATGATTGGGCCGAGGAGCCGAGGGCGTGGAAATGGAGGAAGAGGGTAGAGAGTGAAAGTAATATTTGAATAATGTAAAGAATTGTAAACAATTACTGTATACAATAAACTCTTAATAATAATAAATTTAAAACTTACATCGTTCGTTTGTTGGATCAAAAATAATTTCGGCTCCCTCTTTAAGATAAATATCTCCCGATTTCGGTAAAAAAATCTCGTTCGTTGTTAATTTATGAAGCGACATCATACAGATATCTTTAAAATCGGGGAAATAAAATCCTTTGCAATTCAAATCGGATTTGTCTTCAACGAAATTCGCCGCGTCATCGGCGTCTAAAGTGAATTTCCATTTGAATTCGATGCTTTCGGATTTCGTTTCGTAACCGGCGAACGTTAAAAAGATGAAAATAAATGTTTTCTTTAAAGCCATCGTTTTTTCTTCCTTGATTTTGGTTTTATGGTTTAAACATCGCACGAAACTAAAACACTGGCACTAAAAATAAAACCGCGCCGATAAAGTTTTCAACGAAATTTAATCCGGATTCGAAAAGGGGGCGAGAATGAAATTGGATAATTTATTTGATTATTTGTTTCTAGGTTTCCTTATCATGTCGAGGTGACCAAAACAAGGCTCAATTTATAATTTAAAAGGTGAGTATTAATTTTTGAGAATTAAAAAAAAATAGATTGCATCTCGAAATCTGCTTTATAGTGAAAGGAATACTTTCAAACTTTCTTAAAGTACACTATCGATCAACGACCCGCGGCGGTTTCATCGGAAGATGAAAGAAATAGAAGAATCCTTTCTACTTTAATAAAATTTTTTTCAAAACCAAAATAAAGACCTACTCCCATTTTCGATTCCAGGACTGGATTGGAGCCAAAGAGGTAAAGAGAACGATCATGGGGTGCGCATTGCGGCACAAATCCGAATCAAATAGGTCAAAAGATCCAAAAAGAATAAATCAATAAAATTTTATTAAGAAAACCTTCACCACGTTTAATTATTGATAAATTAAAAAACTTAACTCAAGGAAGACCGGGTGAAACATCACGCGTCTAAATATAAACTCAATGATTGCGATTAGAATCGTTTGTGTATACAGGAAATTTAAAGAAACGTTAAAGGAAAAAAAATCTTGTAAAGAATATTAATGATTTCGCGAAACAAAAAAAAAAAAACAGGAAGTTAAACGAACTTTGGATGAGTAAAGTTACGACTTCACAATAATTAGTGGAAGTCTCTTGAACAATCTCAACCGAATATGTTTATAGAAATATTAATCACTCAGACATGGTAATTGGTGCTAATAAAATGTGGCAAAAATAACCGTAAAATCCCCGTTAAAACATCGATGACGTGGAAAATAAGGAATTTTCATGAATTTTAATACCAATCTTGACGTGTTTACGTTTTAAAGCGGCGAAAAAAATGTTTGAATGAGATATCTAATCTCTTGATATTTACTGTTAGGTATTATTTTTTGTTGTTTGAGATTGTCTCGGCGAAAATAATGAGATTTTTTAATGTATAGGTCGACTTAAATAATTTTGTGGGTGATGTTTAAAGAGTGACTCGTTATATGAGTTCCAAATCAATACAAAATTAATAAGCTCATATTGTAAAATATGTTTATATTACTCAGCCTAGGTCGCTTGCGGCCGAGGAAGTAAAATAAACACAAAATTAAGGAGTACATGTTGTTATGCCTCTCCCGCAAGGTACCTCGGCAAATGCTAGTATAAGGATTTTTGATTTTGAGTCACTCAGCCGAGGTCGCTTGCGGCCGAGGCAGTCCAATGAACACAAAATTAAGGAACACATGTTGTTATGCCTCGCCCGCAAGCGACCTCGGCAAATGCTAGTACAAGGATTTTTGATTTTGAGTCACTGAGCCGAGGTCGCTTGCGGCCGAGGCAGTCCAATAAACACAAAATTAAGAAGTACATGTTATTATGCCTCGCCCGCAAGCGACCTCGGCAAATGTTAGTACAAGGATTTTTGATCACTCAGCCGAAGGCGCTTGCGGCCGAGGTAGTCCAATAGACACAACATTAAGGAGTACATGTTGTTATGCCTCGCCCGCAAGCGACCTCGGCAAATGCTAGTACAAGGATTTTTGATTTTGGGTCACTGAGCCGAGGTCGCTTGCGCCCGAGGCAGTCCAATGAACACAAAAATAACGAGCACATGTTATGCCTCGCCCGCAAGCGATCTCGGCAAATGCTTACACAAGGATTTTTGATTTTAGGTCACTCAGCCGAGGTCGCTTGCAGCCGAGGTAGTCCAACAAACACAAAATTAACAAGCACATGTTGTTATGACTCGCCCGCAAGCGACCTCGGCAAATGCTAATACAAGAATTTTTGATTTTGGGTCACTTAGCCGAGGTCGCTTGCGGCCGAGGCAGTCGAATGAACACAAAATTAATGAGCACATGTTGTTATGCCTCGCCCGCAAGCGACCTCGGCAAATGCTAGTACAAGGATTTTTGATGTTGGGTCACTCAGCCGAGGTCGCTTGCGGCCGAGGCAGTCCAATGAACACAAAATTAAGGAGTACATGTTGTTATGCCTCGCCCGCAAGCGACCTCGGCAAATGCTAGTACAAAAATTTTTAATTTTGGGTCACTTAGCCGAGGTCGCTTGCGGCCGAGGCAGTCGAATGAACACAAAATTAATGAGCACATGTTGTTATGCCTCGCCCGCAAGCGACCTCGGCAAATGCTAGTACAAGGATTTTTGATGTTGGGTCACTCAGCCGAGGTCGCTTGCGGCCGAGGCAGTCCAATAAACACAAAATTAAGGAGTACATGTTGTTATGCCTCGCCCGCAAGCGACCTCGGCTTATGCTAGTACAAGGATTTTTGATTTTGAGTCACTCAGCCGAGGTCGCTTGCGGCCGAGGCAGTCCAATAAACACAAAATTAAGGAGTACATGTTGTTATGCCTCGCCCGCAAGCGACCTCGGCAAATGCTAGTACAAGAATTTTTGATTTTTTGAGTCACTCAGCCGAGGTTGCTTGCGGCCGAGGCAGTCCAATGAACACAAAAATAACGAGCACATGTTGTTATGCCTCGCCCGCAAGCGACCTCGGCTCATGTTAGGATGAGAAGTTATGATTTTGACTCACTTAGCCGAGGTCACTTGCGGCCGAGGCAGTCCAATAAACACCAAATTAATACGTACACATTGTTATGCCGAGGGCGTTTGCGGTCGAGGCATTTTAATAATCCAACCCAACCCAAGACAGTGGAACACATGTTGTATTTATAACACATGCATTTTAATATATTTCATAAAATTCAAAACTGCGGTCGAGGCAGTACATCCTCGACATCGTCCCAAATAGTACTCAGTATCACTTTCAATATTCTCACAGCATAGCTCCAAACACCTCAAAATTGTCTCTAATAGCCACCAATACCATCTTTGGCACTCCTCAAAAATTTGATAAACAGCACATAAAGTTCAGAAATTAATGTTATCTCTGACATCCCTCGGTATCATTTAAGATACCTCGTAAAGTTGTTCATAATATCTATGAATATCTGCAATAAAATTAAATCTAGAACATCTTAAATCTAGAATGCTAGTATAAGGATTTTTGATTTTGGGTCACTCAGCCGAGGTCGCTTACAGCCGAGAGGTTGTTATGTCTCGGATCAAGCGACCTCAACATATGTTAGTACAAAGATTTTTGATTGTGGTTCACTCAGTCGGGGTCACTTATGGCCAAAGTAGTCCAATAAACACAAAATTAATGTGCACATATTGTTATGCCTCAGCCGCAAGCAACCTCGGCAAATACTGGAATAAGATTTGGCTGAGTGAGGCAAAATTTTGAAATTCTTTTTTCTCACTCTGCCGAGGTGCTTGCGGCTGAGGCAGTGCAATAACTTTCATAACAACCCAAAACTACCCAAAATGCTGTGTTTAATATTTTTATTAGTACAGCAGTTTTGGGTTGTTACGAATTTTTTTACACTACCTCGGCTATGGAAATCCACGACATCGTCCCGAATAGCACTCAATATTAAGGCAGACCAGTTTCAATATCCCTGCAGCACAACTCTCAAAATTCTATAGCCAAGTCTCTAATAGCCATCAATATCAGATGCCCTCATATCATCCCAGATACCTCACAATGTCTTGCTAATGACACTGACATCAAGAACATATCATTAAGACAAACAGCAAATATATTTTGCGAAAGCAAATGCGATATTTTTTTATCTAATAGTCTACGTCACCCGAAAAGTTATTCCTGTCATCCAGTATGTGATTTGGTCTACACGCTTTGATAATCAATAACGTTGGGTACTTGCTAATGGGTCGATAAAACTAAAGTTTGTCTAAAAATAAGCATATTGACTTTTAAATTAATTATTTTATGGTCTACGAAACAAACCGCAGTCACAAATAGAAAAAATGCTACTTATTATGAACTTATTTAAACAATTTTTTTGTTATGAGATTCCAAATAAAAGAATTTGTAACATTTCATCTACACCATAGTCACGCTGATCGTTGCGCAATCGAAACAAGTTCTTCAACCCAACCATTTCCAAGAATTTTCCAAACAATCCTGCGTTGTCATGCTGTATATACGTTAACGCGAAGCGTTTATCGACCAAACAATTTCACCGCATAAATCACCAAAGTGTCTTATCAGCGAAATGTTCGAAGTAATTACAACACCTGACACATAAACCATCCTACAATCTCAAAAAATGAATGAAATAACATGTTTTGTTCGTTTAACTTGTTATTTATTTAAATTTTAGTTTTGACGTCACATTTAACATGTAACATTCATCACATATTTTAAAATAATTTATTTAATTATTTTTTATTTTCAGACAAACACACCGAATAACGCAAAAAAAAGGCAAGAAATCGAATCGAAACAAAAAATAAAATGAAAATGATGTGTTGTAAAACCGGAGGCTCAAGGTTCCTATCGAAAATCTTCCTAACCTTCATTTTGTGGGGCTTGATAATCTACGTGGTGTTCCAGTTGCGCACGTTAAACTTGGAAGTGAACGTGCCGCACCTGAACAGCAGGTTTTTATTGGCAAAGAAATCGGACGCCGCGAATCAACTCTCAACGCGACACCATGATTCGACCACGGAAAATTACGATCAAGACGTCTTTATCGACAAGTCGCCGAGTTTAAGCGAAGATAAACTCGTCGAAGACATACAAGAGCGTATGCCTAATTTACCTATAGTCTATTGGAACAAAAATAAAAATAAACCGATGGGTTTAAACGATACTTGCGCCAAATTTCCAAACCTATTCGACCTCGAGTTCAACAACATCTATTGGCAAACGCTACAAACAAGAAACGGCACATTTCAATTGTACGGCGCCTACTTGGATAATCGAAACACGAACCGTTTGGGTCCCACGGTTCGCGTTTTAGGGATGATTAATCGAATCGAACCAACAATTACAACATACTGTCAGTTTTGGTTCGATAAAAAAAAAGAACCGGTCGTTACGAAAAGTTTTGAATACAAATATATTTGGTATAAAAAATGGGGAAATTATAAACAGGGTATCTATCAACCGTATTTAATAGCTTGCGTTTTACCACAAGGTCATAAAGACAAAATACCGGAATCGGTTTCATTAGTTGAAAATCATTGCGATAACGCAACTAATAACTTGAGGGTGATTTACGATAAACCCAAGGAACAACATGACTTCGCTGTTTGCGTTAAAGGCTTGGATTTTCTCCATGAAGATCTCTCGGTACGCTTGGTGGAATGGATCGAGTTATTAAATTTATTGGGAGCGGAGAAGATTTATTTTTATGAATTACAGGTAAATTTTGTTATTGACTTACCCTGAATTTACTTTGATCTGCTTGCTATTTTGCATACTTTGTAAACGACCTTGCCAACCTAACTGTTTCTTGTCGACAAAATCGCTCAAACACATTTATATTCAACTTTTTTTTATGTCCGTGTTCCTAATCCTAAGCGTCTTCGTCTTTCTTTTTCCTTCTTAGATATTGTATCTTTACAACCAAATAAAGTTCTATAAACTTCCAGGTGCTCCATCCAAATTTGAATATAACTGTCTTCATTTTTTTTTTCTATTATTGGTTTGAAATTCCTATCAGTAATTTATTCAAATTTTTGCAAAAGTGTACTTACAGTTAGAAGTGTTATTCCTCATTAATCTTTATTGTCTCTCTCTTATTGAAATTATTAGCGCTGTTCGTCAATATTTAGTTATTACACTTTTGAATTTATAAGATATTAACTACGATATAGTGAAATCATAGATTTTCTCCTTAATCAAATGATGTCATAAATTCTCCGCCGTAAGTGTAGCCGAGGCCGAGGCGTTGTGTACTTTTGAATTTACATAGTATTAATTGTGAAGCCTCGCCCGCAAGCGACCCTGACTTAATCTGGCGAAAACTTATATTTCCAGCGTAGTCAGACGATGACATAGATTGTGTGTTGTAAGTTAGTTATGGGGTGTTGTGCACTTTAGGATCCATATATTATTAATTATAGTCTCGGCTACAAGCGACCTCTTCTTTATCTGGTGAAATCCACCATAGGTATAGTCTTCCACATGGCGATCGGTTTTTATGACTCCGTACCTTTCCTACTGTAGTAGTAAAACGGACAAAGACGGAGATGTAAACAGGTAGTTTTCCATTGTAAAATGCTAGGATTCCTCACTCAAGGCCGCATTAAGGAACACACTTTACTTGCAAATTGTATAATAGCTTTAAAATAATTTGTGTTTAAAAAAAAATTAAATTCAACCCTGTCCTTGTCTGACAGGGTCGAACTTATTTATGACTGTTATAAAAACCGATTTCCATGTGGAAGACTATAGATGAAGTCATACATTGTGTGCTGTAAGTATACCCGAGGTCGCTTGCGGCCGAGGCGTTACAGTGTGTTGTGCACTTTAGAGTCCATATGTCTTGATTGTGGAAATCATGGCGAAATCAGACAACATCTTAGATTCACCACTCTAAGTGTAGCCGAGGCGTTACAGTGTGTTGTGCACTTTAGAGTCCATATAGTCTTAGTTGTGGAGCCTCGCCCGCAAGCGACCTCGGCTTAATATGGCGAAATCAGACAAAATCCTAGATTCACCACTCCAAGGGTAGCCGAGGATATACAGTGTGTTGTGTTGTATATGTTATTAATTGTGGACCCTCGCCCGCAAGCGACCTCGGCTTAATATGGCGAAATCAGACAACATCTTAGATTCACCACTCCAAGTGTAGCCGAGGCGTTGCAGTGTGTTGTGTTGTATATGTTATTAATTGTGGACCCTCGCCCGCAAGCGATCTCGGTTTAATATGGCGAAATCAGACAAAATCTTAGATTCACCACTCCAAGTGTAGCCGAGGGGTTACAGTGTGTTGTGCACTTTAGAGTCCATATAGTCTTAATTGTGGAAATCAGTTGTGGAAATCATGTCGAAATCAGACAACATCTTAGATTCAGCACTTCAAGTGTAGCCAAGACGTTACAGTGTGTTGTGCATTTTAGAGTCCATATAGTCTTAATTGTGGAGCCTCGCCCGCAAGCGACCTCGGCTTAATATGGCGAAATCAGACAAAATCTTAGATTCACCATTCCAATTGTAGCCGAGGCGTTAGAGTGTGTTGGATTGTATATGTTATTAATTGTGGAGCCACGCCCGCAAGCGACCTCGGCTTAATATGGCGAAATCAGACAACATCTTAGATTCACCACTCCAAGTGTAGCCGAGGCGTTACAGTGTGTTGTGTTGTATATGTTATTAATTGTGGACCCTCACCCGCAAGCGATCTCGGTTTAATATGGCGAAATCAGACAAAATCTTAGATTCACCACTCCAAGTGTAGCCGAGGGGTTACAGTGTGTTGTGCACTTTAGAGTCCATATAGTCTTAATTGTGGAAATCAGTTGTGGAAATCATGTCGAAATCAGACAACATCTTAGATTCAGCACTCCAAGTGTAGCCAAGACGTTACAGTGTGTTGTGCACTTTAGAGTCCATATAGTCTTAATTGTGGAGCCTCGCCCGCAAGCGACCTCGGCTTAATATGGCGAAATCAGACAACATCTTAGATTCACCACTCTAAGTGTAGCCGAGGCGTTACAGTGTGCTGTGCTGTATATGTTATTAATTGTGGAGCCTCGCCTGCAAGCGATCTCGGCTTAATATGGCAAAATCAGACAATATCTTAGATTCACCACTCCAAGTGTAGCCGAGGCGTTACAGTGTGTTGTGTTGTATATGTTATTAATTGTGGACCCTCACCCGCAAGCGACCTCGGCTTAATATGGCGAAATCAGACAAAATCTTAGATTCACCACGCCAAGTGTAGCGGAGGGGTTACAGTGTGTTGTGCACTTAGAGTCCATATAGTCTTAATTGTGAAGCCTCGCCCGCAAGCGACCTCGGCTTAATATGGCGAACTCAGACAAAATCTTAGATTCACCACTCCAAGTGTAGCCGAGGGGTTACAGTGTGTTGAGCACTTAGAGTCCATATAGTCTTAATATGGCGAAATCAGACAAAATCTTAGATTCACTACTCCAAGTGTAGCCGAGGCGTTACAGTGTGTTGTGTTGTATATGTTATTAATTGTGGAGCCTCGCCTGCAAGCGACCTCGGCTTAATCTGGCAAAATCATTTGTTTCCACCATAATCAGGCGAAATCATAGATTCTCCGCACTAAATTTAGGTGTGGCGTTGCAGTGTGTTGTGCATATTTAGGTTGATATGGTATTAATTGGTCAGCCAAAATCATTCATTTCTTTGAGACTTTATTTATTAACTTTGAGACTTTGAAAGGAGTCAAAAGTGGTTTGATGTCATCGCTCAATAATTAGTTTTCGGAATGTCATGTTTTCGGATAAAATGTTCTAAAAACATTATTTCTACGGTTATTGAATCTTCTATAGAATCTATAGGATAATTCGGCAATTAAGAGATTTTCTCATAAACAACCTGTCGAATATTGCTGAACTTCGACGGCAATAACACCAACATTATTAGGAGAGCCGCTTATTATTTGTTATTGTTGGAAGTGAAACCATTTCAAAACTAAACTTAACGTCATCACATCAATTCCTGCAGCCAATATTGTGCAGTCCATATCACAAGATTGCATATAAATTCTTCATTCTTAATTTATTAATAGGATCATTTAGATAATCGTTTACCTTGAACGATATAATAAATTGCGTCTTATCTTCATGGTCATCATTAATTAATCTCGTTGACATTCGGATTCATATTTCCAAAAAATTCCTGGCGTTATTTTCTCATTTAGTACAATGTTTCAACTTTCTTAATCACTTCTTAGTATTTATTTCTTCCATGGTCCTATAACAATAGCAATTATCATAATGATGTTTAAGGTGTTTTGTACTTACTTTTTTTCGTATTTCAGGTTCATCCGAATATTTCGAAAGTATTGAAACATTATGAACAAGAAGGAAAGGTTCAGGTGACTCCAATAAGTTTAGCGGGGGGGCAACCGAACGCCCCATCGTTTCAACATTTGTATTTAACGAAAAAAACGAATCATAAAAGACAAAATGAATTAATTCCGTACAACGATTGTTTCTATAAAAATATGTATAAGTATAAATATATCGCTTTGTTGGATATCGACGAGGTTATAATGCCTTTAGAAGGGAAAACATGGAAACATTTAATGTCGACGATTCTTCCAAAAGCTTTAAAAATCAATCCCGACGAACGAGCAAGTTACAACGTCCGTAACGTTTACTTTTTGGACGATTTGTTGCACGACCACGGTTGGTTCCAAAATGTTCCGAAATATATGCATATGTTGCAGCATGTTTATCGAGCAAAAAATTTCACAAAACCGGGTCAATACGTTAAATGTTTTCATAACACGAAAAAAGTACTCACTTTGCATAATCATTTTCCGTTGTCCTGCTTGGGCAGTTCGTGTACTTCATATCCGATTGAAACGTCAGATGCTCAATTACATCATTATCGAGCCGATTGTGTGAAAACTTTGAAGAAAAGCTGTGAGGATTATCGAAAAACCAGCGTTATGGACACAACCGTTTGGAAATTTAAGGAACCTTTAATCAATCGGGTTAGTGCCACTTTAAGAACTTTAGGTTTTTTCGATGCTTCTGGAAATAACAACAATGGAGGTAATATTAATAATAACGTTAACAAATAAGAAAAAAGGTGTCAACAGTGTCAAAAGAACTTATTAATAAGTACTGTTATGCAATTCGTGCCTTTAGTAAGCGAAAAAATGAAATGAAATGATTGTAAAAGAAGTGCTTTAAATTTTCGGCGAAAATTTTGAATTTATAAAAATAATTATTACTTGATATAAAACTATGTTATAAGATTTTTCGTGCTGATGACTACTTCAAAGAACAAATACGCCTTTTTAAAAACGTTTATAAATTTAAAAATGTATACATTATACACGAATATATTCTGGTAAACGTGTTATAACCGGACTGTGATACGTCGAAAGTGTCGAAGATGGGGTTTCCTTTCTCAAATTATTACTTGATAAATAGAACCAAAAATTAAAAAAAAAATAAAAATTTAAAACGGAGTTTTCCGTTTTTCCAAGTACTAAAATAAATAGCGTGCTAAGTATTTATTTTGTCCCCCAACGCCCCCGCAAAGGGCATTATTATAATTATCTCTTTATAATATTACGACTGATTCTTAGGTTATAAGTTTTTTTCCTCTTTCCCTCTACGTTTTTTTTTCTTGTAAATAAAGAATTCAGAAGAATCAAAGAATATTTAGTTTCATTTTAATTTAAGAAATATATTTAATAATCCGTTTTTCCCGATCGCGTAGAAGGCGGAAAATCAACATGAACCATGGTAATGTCGCTATAATTTTGTTCGAGGAGTTGTTTTAATTCGCAAGCATGATCCCAATCCCTCGTTTCGCACACAACCTTCACCTTCACGCTGAATACATCCACTATTAACCATTCGCGTTCTTGCGATATATTTTTAATCGAAACTCCGATCGATGAGATCAATCGAATCAAATCGGATACGCCACCGGCTCGATCACTTACTGTGACGTAAACTTTTAAAAAGCGACCCTCAGCGGCTAATCCTCTTTCTAAAACTCGTCCCAAAACTGTCGAATCTATGTTTCCCCCGCTTAATACTACAACAACACTACAACAAAAATATTAATTAAATTATTACTAAATAATTAATAAACATACTTTTTTCCTTTAAATTCATCTAATTGCCCGGAAGCTATCGCAGCGAGAGCTGTTGCGCCAGCTCCCTCAACAATATACTTTTCCTTCTCGATTAATCTCAACATCGCAACGGTGATATCATCCTCTTTAACAACAGTCATCTTATCCACGAAGCTTTTTGCAATATGGACCGAGTTGTACCCCGGAAGTGGAACTGCAAGGCCATCTGCGACTGTTGGACGTGATGGGGTTAAGACTGGTTTTCCCGCTTTCATACTGTTTGTAAAACTTGGACAGTTTTCTGATTCGGCTCCCTTGAGAGTGGTTTAAAACAATTTCAATATAAAAAAATTAAAAATGACCTACAATGACTTTGGAGCAGGGTTTTAAAGATTTAACTGCCACTGCAATCCCTGCGAGTAATCCTCCACCCCCCGCTGGGACCACAATGGCGCAAGCTGAAGGTAATTGTTCTAAAATTTCGATTCCTAAAGTTCCTTGTCCCGCCAAAACATCAATATGATCGTAACTAAAAAAAGAAATAATATAGTTATAAGTATTTAAACTTATATTCGGATATAAGCCCAATGTTAATCTAAACGTCTTGTAGTAACTAACATATACAACGTCCTTTCTACAATAAACAGTCCTGATATGATTAATATAGCAGTATGAAGTACCTACCTTTTTTCTATCTCTCTTAGTTTCGGACAACGAATTTGGGACAGGTTTTATTTTTACGTATATATATTTTATTTTATGTGTTCATGTTTGTGTGTATTTCTTCTCTTTGGGTGATAACCAAGTGAAACCTCACATGTTATTGCTAATGGTGTTTATAACCCATTTCCTTTGTGTTATCATATTATGTGTGTTCGGACGATGTAAGTTTTGCTTGATTGATAGTCAATTTGGAATCAATAAAAGAAAATGTATACTTAACTGCTTATTTTTGTTAATTGAATCAGTATTAACAAACGAATTCTGCTAACAATACTTATATAAAATGTCTGTCATGACAGTTTGGTCGCCATCTTGTCAGAGTTGCTCACTAACAAATGTATATTGTCTGAAATATGTCCCCAAGGAAGTGGGAGGTAGGTGGTAAGGTCTTATATCGAATTAGCTTCCCAATAACCTATTATTTCTTCTTTTATTAAGACACAGCCTTGTATTTTCTATTCTAGCTTTCATGCTATCGTTTAAGTCTACCAAGAAGTCTCTTCGACATCTCATTTCTAACCATACTTTTTATCTTAGAAGTCCCTCCCCGACTTTTCGCCGCGTATGTTAGAACCAGTATTTATTTCTGTATTCACTTCTTTCACACTATATATGAAGATAAAGAGAGCTGAACTTAGACTGTCTCCCTAACGGATTCCTGTCAATGCAGTAAATTCATATTTTGTTCTAATTCGTGATGTAGTAATGTTTAAGAATAGGAATATAGTGTATTAGTGTACTATAACTAGATGGAGTTGCATCTTATCAGTCTATCAAGTGTTGTAAATGTGGTAAATTCATCATATCTAATATCGACTATTTATATATTATTATGTTATCATATTATGTGTATTCGGACGATGTAAGTTTTGCTAGATTGATAGTCAATTTGGAATCAATAAAAGAAAATGTATACTTAACTGCTTATTTTTGTTAATTGAATCAGTATTAACAAACAAATTCTGCTAACAATACTTATATAAAATGTCTGTCATGACAGTTTGGTCGCCATCTTGTCAGAGTTGCTCACTAACAAATGTATATTGTCTGAAATATGTCCCCAAGGAAGTGGGAGGTAGGTGGTAAGGTCTTATATCGAATTAGCTTCCCAATTAACCTATTATTTCTTCTTTTATTAAGACACAGCCTTGTATTTTCTATTCTAGCTTTCATGCTATCGTTTAAGTCTACCAAGAAGTCTCTTCGACATCTCATTTCTAACCATACTTTTTATCTTAGAAGTCCCTCCCCGACTTTTCGCAGCGTATGTTATAACCAGTATTTATTTCTCCAGATAAGGTCTCTTACGTAGCCTTATATTCTTTCCGCTTTCTTGCTTACATACAGATTCCTTGATATAGACACTTTACCACCCATTCTGTAATCTCCTCCCACTTCTTTCACACTATATATGAAGATAAAGAGAGCTGGACTTAGACTGTCTCCCTAACGGATTCCTGTCAATGCAGTAAATTCATATTTTGTTCTAATTCGTGATGTAGTAATGTTTAAGAATAGGAATATAGTGTATTAGTGTACTATAACTAAATGGAGTTGCTACCTTATCAGTCTATCAAGTGTTGTAAATGTGGTAAATTCATCATATCTAATATCGACTATTTTAATGTAGATTCATTTACCCATTAATATAAAGAGCCCCTCTTTCTTGCGCTAAATGTTGCGCGATTGTTTTCGCCTCAACCATATCAGCTCCCTTCACGATAATCTCAGCCCCGAATTCCTTGCAATTTTGTATCTTCATAATCGGAGCGACGACGGGCATCACAACGGTTATCGGAATCCCCAACTCTTGTCCGTGATAACATAGAGCTAAAGCATGATTTCCGGCGGAAGCCGAAATCGCCCCGGCTCTTTTTTGAGTCTCCGACATGTTCATTAAAGCATTTCTCGCACCGCGTTCTTTAAAACTCCCGGTGTATTGAAGAAATTCATTTTTCAAATAGATGTTCATCCCGTATAGTTCGGATAGTTTCGAATTCTAAAATTAATAACCAAAATAAACTTTTTTTTTTAATTTGTTTTAAATTTACGATTAGTGGGGTTTTTACGACTGCGCCATTAATATTCGCCCGCGCGTTTCGGACTTCATCGAAAGAAAGCATTTTGGGGTTATCGGGGTCGCAATTTGGATCAAGAATCGGTTGGAGTGGTGCTGATTTAACGCTAGTACCCTAAAAAGAAATTACTTAGTTAAATTTAGATATTAATAATTCGTTTTTGATACTTTGGGTGGGCAACCGCATTTTCGTTTCTTTTCGGGAGGGTTTGGTTTTTCAGGTGCGGTATCTCCGAAACTAACGGCCTAAATTAAAAAATTATTAATTGAAAAATATTAATCATTATAAATTTTTTTTACGTGAGAGCTGCATGTACATTTTGATGCACCACTTTTTAAAGAACTCTAAAACAAATTGATTTAATAGGAGATAACTTTTTTTTAATTTAGTACTTTAGGTGGGCAGCCACATTTCCGATATTTTTTCCCCGGTATTATGGGTTTTTCGGGTTCGATATCACCAAAACTTATCCCCTAAATCATAAAAATCAAATTAAAACAATTTTTTTTAAATATGTTTTTGCGTTTACGTGGGAGCTGCAAGTACATCTCGTTGATCCCGTTTTTGAAGAATCTCCTTTCGAAGGTTGAGATGAAACCTAAAATTTTGAGTTAATTCGAATTCTTTATAAATAAGAGCGGATTTTAACCTGAGAAGGACAAGCACATTTCACCGAGGACGATTTTTTAGAGGAATCGCGTTTCGAAGGTTGAGATGAAACCTAAAATTAATGATTAATTATTTCGAGTTAGTCATCGTTTATCAATATGAACGAAATTTAACCTGGGAGGGACAAGCACATTTCGCTGACGACGATTTTTTAGAGGAATCACCTTTGGAAGGTTGTGTAGAAGCCTAAAATTAATGGATTAAATCGTTTCGAGTTGATTTGAAGAAATTTTTTATAAATTTAACCTGAGAGGGGCAATAACATTGCGCCGACGACGTGTTTTTTGAAGGTTCCTCTTGAACGCTTTGATCCTAAAAAACAATACAGGGTGTATAAGGTATAAGTAGAAAAATTTGAGGGGTTATGAACGGAATTTAACCTGGGAAGGACAAGCACATTTCGCTGACGACGATTTTTTAGAGGAATCACCTTTGGAAGGTTGTGTAGAAACCTAAAAGTCAATATAATGGATTAAATCATTTCGAGTTAATTTGAAGAACTTTTTAATAAATAAGAGGGTAATTTAAAATTTAAACTGAGAGGGGCATGTTTTTTGAAGGTTCCTCTTGAACGCTTTAATCCTAAAAAACAATGCAGGGTGTATCAGGTATAAGTAGAAAAAAATTGAGGGGTTACGAATTTTTATGAATAAATAATTCTTATAACACAATGTCCCATTCTTTGCCATTGTTAAGATATACGATAAAGTTAAGGGTTTAAAACTTTAAGTACTGCTGTATAAAGAATTATACTAAGCAGGCTTTGCTTAAGTATATAGCTTTAATTTGACACATAAAAGTCATTTTTGAGATATTTTTTAGAGGTTGTTTACTTTATACGAATAAATTTATCACTTCTATTTTTTTCTAGAAACAAATTACAAATTGCAAAGCAAAGCCTGCTTAATATAATTCATTACCCAGTGGTTCACTCAAACTTGTGAACCCTTAACTTTATTGTATTACATCTTAAGAAAGAGGAGACCTATAACCCCTCAAATTTTTTCTACTCATACCTGATACACCTGCATATTATTAATAAACAAATATGAATATTCTAATAACTCTTTTTACGACAAATTTGCAATCGCATTTCGTTAAAGCCGATTTTATGTGGCGGAAAAATAGATCAAAATTGTATTAATTTCCCGATTATTTCCTTACTGTTGTATTACTCGATTTGAATAAAGTTCTTTTTATGTGAAAGGTCTACCCTTTGCCCTATACTTTGAAGCTTGCTCTGGGAAGCACTTCTGGTTTTTGTTCAAGATTCTATTGTTGTTAACATCAAAGTTACAAGGTCTAAAAGGTAACGCAGGTTGTTCGGCAGCGCCATCAAAAATTGAAGCAAGTCATGGATGTCGATGAACTGTAATTAATTAAACTGTGACAAATAAATCAAACGCAATGTTACGTTATGTTCGCTTGAATGGCATCCCTCATCCTTTGGTTTTGAATTTCATTTTGGAAAATCTGGTTCCACTCTTCTTCTAGCGCTATTCGGAGATCATCTATTCGTCTCCCTAGCATATCCCACATACACTGTTGGAAATAATTTATGAGCACACCCTGTATAATCTGAACGCGTGTGTCTAGCGCAATAAAATTTGGTATGGAAGTAGTACTAAAGTAGTGTAAATTACTCTCACATGGAGAGCGGCACAACTATGCTGGGAGTCAAACATCAATAGCGAGAGTATCCCCCGTGAGCTTCGCGTACCATCGCTACACGGCGTGGCATGGAGTCTATAAGTCGCTGTATTGTAGCGAGAGGGATGGCCAACCATGCCACCTCAACTCGCCTCCATAGCTCCTCAACGTTAGCCGAGGAAGCCGGATAACGTAGAAGTCTCCAGACCAGTCATGTCCCAAACATGTTCGATCGGATTCAGATGCGGAAACCGAGCTAGCCATGGAAGCATTCGTATACGGTGCTCTTCCACAAAGGTCTGTACAACACGCCCGATGTGCTGTCGTTGTCGTGCATGTATAGCAGACCTGGGAGCCGCCGAACGTAGGGAAGCACAACGGACCGTAGGACCTCATCTACTTATCGTTGACCCGTCATGGTCTGCTATACACGAAGCAGACGTGTACGTCCACTATGTGTAATCACACCCGATACCATAATGCTCGGTTGTCGGTAGATAGGGCGTTCTTGCACACACTGCTCGAGTAGACGATCACCACGGCTCCGACGCACTAAAATTTGCTCATCACCGGTGCTCAATTCGAATCTTGATTCGTCGGAAAACAAAATGTCCCTCTACTCGGCAACCTAATAATGCCTAGCGTCGACCCACTCGTGACGTGTGCTGCGGTGCTCGGGTGTTACTGGAATCCGCTGTATCGCACGATGCGCGCGCAGTCCACTATCTACCAAACGCCGCCGTACAGTTCCCCAGCCGGTGGCCAAACAGCTCCAAGTTGCCTTGAGGAGGACGCACACGACGCTAAGGGGCTGAGCACAAGAGCGCGATTCTCGTGTGCTGGGGACGCGCAGGGCCGTCCCGGCCGCGGCTGAAGGTACCTATGTCCTACCTCTGACCATTCTCGCCATGCCCGTTGCAGTGCTGATAACGACCGCTCGAGACGACGCGCAATTTCACAGAACGATACACCCTCAATGTGCATACCCACAAACATTCCTCACTCAAACTCACTTAAGTAACGCTATCGCCCATACATTGCGCACAAAGTACGATAACAATGTGGTCCCTCACACCACACTAAAAACGACCGGTATTTTCCATCCACTTCGGTCTCCATAGCGACGGAATGTTCTACTTGGAAGGCCGGCTCAGTCAACAATGCCGCGACGGAACAACTCGAAACTCCCTAAATAAACTCATGTACAGTAAACCTTTGTGCTCCGAAAATATTATAGATTTATCTTCACGCGTTCAGATTATATAGGGTGTGCTCGTGAATTATTTCCAACAGTGTATCTTCTATAGGGTTTAAATCAGGGCTACGTACTCGCCATTCAATTCTGCTAATATACATATTATCCAGGTGTTGGGATACTATGTGGGACATCCGCATTTAGATTGCCGTTGATAAAGCAAAGCCCCGTACGTACTTCGAAGCAGATTCCTCCTCACAACATTACAGATCCTTCCTGGTATTGTACTCTTTGATAGAAGTTGCACTGAGCATAACGCTTTCCTGCTCTTCTCCAAACACTCTCTCGACCGTCTGGAGACTACAAGCCGAACCTCGACTCGTCTGAGAACAGTACATTTCGCCACTCTGCATTATTGGTCCACTGAACATGATCTCGTGCAAATTATAGTCGAGCAACACAATGTTCTCGAAGCAACTGTAGTCCAGTTGATGGTCTCTGTGATCTCAACCCCGCTTCTTCAAATCTCCTTCTTACTCTGCGTTCTCAATTGTTGCGGTATGTCGATTTCGTAACACGGTCATTACAATATATCGATCATCACGGTGTTGTGTGGTGCGTCTTCTTCCTGATCCAAGTCGTCTGATGAAGGTACCAGTCTGTCGAAATCTTTGAACGGCGCGACAAACCGTACTCTATATTGCGCCAAGAACACGAGCAGCATAACAAGTGTTGCGTCCATCTTCCACCAAAGCCACTGCCTGAGTTAACGACACGAAACATCCCACAGCAAGCTTCAAAGTGTAGGAAGAACACATTAACATTATTCACCATTGCTGAAATTGAAAAGTGCCAAAATGGGGAAGGCACTTACAGAAGTACTGGCAAACGGTAAACCTTTTTTGCGTTATTGCAATTTGAAACTGGTCGTTTTTTATGCCGCTAGTATATTAATTTAATTACATAACTGCTGCAGGTACAAGCTTTTAGTATCGACTCGGTTTTTGTGGATGGTTCTTTTGGGGTATCGTGAAAATTGGGAATCTAAAACGAAAAATTAATATATTTCAATTTTTTTAAATCAAAATATTTAAGTTATCTCAATTACGTGCGTGCTACATGAACACTCCGTATTCGTGTCAGCCTTTTTATGAGGAAAGATATCTATCTGAAACCGCAAAACGTTTAATTTCCATAAAAAATCAATAACAACTTACGGAACAAGAACAATCGGAGTCCGGCGCGGCTGGTATAGGTTCATTTAAATCGCAAGAACAATCGTCACTCATTTTAAATGAACCTTTTAAGAACAAAAAAGTAAATTAATTAAAAAAAAACACTTAAAATTTATCACATTTTTTGAATAAATCAAAATGACACTTCTAAACTTTTAATTACCGACATCAAAAACGCCCTTTTTTATCGACATCGTCACATTTTGACATTTCTAGAAAACAACATAACCTTTAAACTCACAAACTTAATTTTGCAAGATTTTTTTTATCAATTGAAATGCCTGGCGTTTTAAAAAAACCTCAACAATCGTTAATGTTAACATCCGAAGTTGAAAATGCACCTTCGAATCAACCGAGACAACAACCGACAAGCTTAGAAGGTTTATTAAGGTTTGCTGTGGAAGCGACTCGGCGCGAAGATGGGGCTGGCCCGTCAAATTTCGCCCCAATGGAAGAAGAAAAACGAAAATTTCTAGAAGACGCGCTCAAATCAATGACAATCGATGTAATTGAGATCTTGGTTAATCAAATTAAAACGTTTGATAACGTTGGGAATGTTTCTGAGGTTGATGATGTTACCGAATACATTCAAGCGTTTGAAACGATATGCGATTACGTCGATAATATCGATATAGCAAACGATTTTTATAAAATCGGCGGATTTAGCATAATCCGGCCTTGTTTAGAGTCAAAACATTCCGAATTAAAGTTACGAGCAGCCGATTTACTTGCAGAATTATGCCAAAACAATATATTTTGTCAAAATGTTGCAATTAATCATGGTTTTCTTCAAATATTAGTCCCAATGTTAAAGGAGACCGATTTTAATGTTGTTGCTAAAGTCATTTACGCCATTAGTTGTATAATAAGAGAAAATCCGCCTGGTTTGCATTTATTCGATGGGTTACAAGGTTTCGAGAATATAAAGGAGCCTTTATTAAACATGGATGAACGCACCCGAAAAAAATCTGCTTTTCTTTTGGTCGCTTTGTGCAACATGGACGGAAATATAAAAGAAAAAATTATTTCTTTGGATTACATCAACGAAATCGTGACGATTTTAATGAACGAGTATCAAACGTCTTTTGAAGATTGTGGAATGCTTTTGCAAACACTCATTGAGGACAATGAATCGGGAATTTCCGTGTGTCGTGGACATGAAGAGTTTGAGGAGTTTCTCAAAAACCATATTGAATTTACAGAGAATAAAGATGAATATATAGTGAGTTGTTTTAATTGAATTAATAAAAACGAAGTTATTAATATAATTGATTGTTTTAGGAAGCGAATGCGATTTATAAAAATTTGTTACGTCAAATATTTCCAGAGGGGAATTAAATTTTTTTATCGTGTATATCTTTTAATAAGTGTGTTAATTTATAAGTTTTTGAGATTAGAAATAAAGTTATTGTATAAATAAAGATTTTATTAATTAAATTAAAATTATTCTAACCTAAAAAAAAGTTGGATTTTTTTACTTACTTTTTAATTTTACCCCCGGTTATTTAGCACCACCTAAACAATTTATAAAACCAATTTTAATCAAAAAAATAAGATTATATCTCAATTTCTTACCATTTTATTGCCTTAAATTAAGCAAAACCTCCAAAAATCTTAAGATGGTGGCGAAAAAACAATTGAAAATCAAAAACGCAAATCAAATTTGACATGTTTTAAATTAAAAATAAATATTAAAGTGATTTTATCGATCCAAAATGATTAATTAAATTATTTATTTAAAAGAAAATAAATTTTAATGAAATTTATAGTTTAATAATAATAATTAATATTAATAATAAACGTCAATTGATTCGGATGTAGTTGCATCAATTCATTTGTTTTAAATCGGCCATCTTAAAAGTTTTCGCCGCGTCTTAATTTTATTAAGAAAATTTAGTGAAAAATTATTGATAAATCGCTGAAAATGACTTAATTGTGTTAAAAAATTAATTAATAATGAGTGTTGTGAAGAAATCCCAAAAAAAATTTGGAACAAAAACAAGGTTAGTGATTTTTATTTTTTTAACCTCACTTTTTTTTCGGTGAAAATGAAATAATTATTTAAAAAATAATAAGTTTGTAAAGAAAACAACATAAAAATCTTTTAAACAAAATTTTATTCTATCGTTACAAACGATACAATCACACCGAATCTAAAACTGGTGGTTCGTAACCTTCCGGTCGATCCGCCGAGCTTCCCACCTCCCCAACTTCAGTGGTACCCCCTTTTCCAGCGTCCCCGTGTAACTCAAGCAACTTAGAAAGCTCAAAACGTGGTTTTTTCAATACTTTAACCTAAAAAAAAAATTTTTTTTTAAATACATAACCTCAAATGTCAACGTCAAATTTGTTTAATTAAGATTTTAATCAGATTAAAATAATTAGGGAACAAATACTCTTCATTGAATCACTCAAAGCGAGCTGAGATTCTCATCATGTAACTTATTATTATTAATATTATTAAATTAATTTTTTTTAATACCTTGCGAATATAAACATCATGTAAAGGATAAATTCCTTGACAAGCTTTTTCGATATCCTTAGCAATCGAATCTGGTCTTAAACGATTTACAACTTCCTTCAAATCAATTGTTGTGATATCCTTTGTAATAATTTCGACCATCTTTTTCCTAATTTGTCGCACTTGCGTATGTTGGGCATAACAAGTTTTTCTGGTTGATTGTTGGTCTTTGTTGGTAAATCCAATACAAAATACCCTCAAAAGATATCCATCGGTGGTTTTAACGTCGGCGGAAGCCTCGATAAGCGTCTGCCATTTTTTCACCATCGATCTTAATTTATCAGTGGTTAAATCCATCCCGTGGAAGTTCGTTAACACATTTCTTCCTTGCACGTCTTCCGCGATCAATCTAAATTTACGATACGCTCTCTCCGCATCGGTATCATCTTCCAAATCGGCTGTCGATACCTCGAAGACGCGGAATTTGAGTCCTTCCGATGCGATTCGCGTTCCTTGGGTACGGTTCACCAAAGTTTTACCAATTTGGCGTTTGGTGAACATGCATGGGGCTTTTACATCGTACCAATCTTTACGGGTGAATGGGTCTACTCTGGAAAATACGAATATCGTAAGATTTTCCTTTTTCACAAAAAATTTAGGTTATTTTTGGGGGGTTCAGAATTAAAATAATAGGGAACAATGATTCTTCATCGATTTTTAACTCAAAGCGAGCTGAGTGTGTCATCATTTTAAAAGAAATTGGGGTTCATCCCCAAACATAACCTCAAACTGTCAACATTTAAAATTGTTCCAAATCAAATAAGCACTTGAATTATTAATTAATAAGATATGAGATGATTAATAATTATTATAATTAATGTTAAAATGAATAATAATTAATTTAATGATATAAAAGAAATTTTTTGACACATGTCGGTGAAAAACAACAAATTTTCATCGGAGTTTTTCGACACCATCCGGGGATAAATCCAAAAATTATTTAAACGCGCGAATAAAAACTACTTTAACGAACAAATTTAGATTAATATTTAGTACTTACACCTTCTTTTTAACGCCTTTTTTGCCTCCTTTCGAGAGACCCTTATTCTTGCCTACCGCCATCTTCACTAAGCGAGTATAGAAAGAACAACATGAAGTTGGCGCCGATAAAATTATAATTGTCAAACGTCACTTTTACTACCAACCTAATTTTTTTTTTAATATTAAATTTGTTGTACGAAATAAATTAATTAATTAAAAAATGGATTTAATCGAGCCACCGAATCAAGAAGATTGTTGCAACTCGGGTTGTAACCCTTGCATATTCGACGTGTACGAAGAAAAACTTCGAAAAATCAAATTGGGGCAACATAACCTAAAAATGTTAAAAAATTGCATTTCGGACACTTCTTATTCAACTTTTAGGGTAATTACTAAATTAAAACACACCGAAAATTCATTTTTGATTATTTTTGAGTATTCGGGACAATCACAAAGTGATGATTTGAATTTATATTTTGAGCCGGGCCAACATTTTTTGATGAAATCAAGTTTAAAGTCGACATCGGAATCTTTTACGCGAGCTTACACCCCTTTATTAAGCGACAATTTGGGTCGATTACAATTTAGGATACTTGTTAAGTTATACGACGGTGGGATGATGTCGAAAATAATTAATAAATTAAACATTGGGAGTGAAACTCTTTGGAGGGGCCCTTACGGAGATTTTAAAATTAGTTACGATTTTAGGGATGTTTTAATGATAGCGCAAGGCACGGGGATTGCGCCTATTTACTCGGTGATCATTAAAATGGTTAATGATGAGAATTTTGAGGGTTTTATTAAGTTGTTTTATTGTTGCAATGAGATTTTTTTGCATGATGAGATATACGAGTTAAAAAAGTATTGGAATTTTGATTATGAGGTGTTTTTGGGGGGTTCTAAAAAAGGTTTTTGTAAATATAACGAGATTGTGCATGAAAATCGATTGGGGGAGACTCAAATTGGGGAGTTTTTAAAGAATAAAAGTGAAAATGTTCAAGTTTTGATTTGTGGGGGTGAAAATTTTAGTGGTTGTATCAAAAATTATTTGAAAAGTGTTCAAGATAAAAACATTTTTGTGTTTTAAATAAAAAATTTATTGTATTTATTTATTTATTTATATATAAATAAATCAAAAAAGTGTTTTTTTTTCTTTTCCAATTCAATTTTCTGTGTTTGTCTCAGCTGGAAATGGACATCGGATTTTCTTTTCGCAATTTGGACAATTTCCGTAAATTTCGTAATAAAACGTGGTCGAACTCGATGATCTTAACCACTAAAAACACAAATATTATTTTTATTTTAATCATAATTGAAAAAATAACCTGGTATAAGCAGTCGAAGTGAAATCGTTGCCTACACGATCCATTCTCGCATTGAACTTCCGGCGCTTTTCCTTCTAACCACTTCGAAAAACATATACAGCACTCTTCATCGTTGACGAGCAATTCCTCCTCCAAAACGTTCGTTGGTTGCCTTGGAAAATTTTTTATTTCTTTTAAAATTAAATAATTCCCAACAAAATTTATGTACCTAATAAGTTGTATAATTCCAAGATTGTGTCGCCGTGTGGGTTGTAATTAACACAATTTTTGTTTAATAAGTCCACGTATTTCTTGGTTAACCCCACCGGGCCTAAGAATTTGATTTGGGGGATCGTCGAAACATCCTTCGGGTTGAAAGTAATCACGATCGAGACTTTTTCATCTAAAAAAAAAATTTAAGTGTTGAAAGGAACGAATATATGGACAGATAAGGACTACTCTAAGAAAATTCACATAAAGGTTGGATTTGATGACTTTACTGAGGATGAAAATGGCAGAAAATAGGAAAGTCATAAAGATGTTTCCATCTTTATACGTGGAAAATTACAACTTTAATGGGAAAGGAAATAATGGAGGAGATGATGTTTCGGATAGAAATAATGAGAATTAGTGAAGTGAAAAAGAACTGCAGGGGAAGTATACAATAATCAAACAATTATAATCTATACTTTTCAGGAATCCAAGAAAATATATGGAGCAAGGAGGGAGTAGGAATAATTATAACAGAGGAACCAAATAAAAGAGTAAATAAGTATGCACCAGTAAATTCAAGAATTCTGGAATCGGAATCCATAAAACAAGGAGAGGATGTAATTATAATACACAATGGAGGAAGTAGTATAGGAGAATATAGTGATCAGGGAGAGGCAGTGATGAATAAAAATGGGCAAAGAATACTGGAATTTTGTCAAATAGACGACTTATTGATTAAAAACACTATGTGAAGTCAGAGGAGGCAAGATAAATGAGTATTATTGATTACATCACATACACCCGGAATCTCCAAAACAAAGTCGAGGAGGTAAAGACTAAAGCAGAAGCGGGGACCAACCACCAACCTCAGACTAGTCATGGCGACTATTAATAATATAGAAATCGAAAGAGAGAAGATGAAAACCAACACTAAATAAACATCCATAAACTAAGGCAGGAGGAAGGAAGACTAAAATACCAAGAAAAAACAAACAACGAATTTCAAAAACTAGAACAAACAGAGAATTTAAAGAGATGAGGAATGAGAAAACATAATAATCAGACAAAGAGAACACACTGGTGGAATGAAGAGGTCCGACAGTCAATTAAGAAGAAGATATAATAAGAAGAGCAAAGTATAGAACGAACAGAGATGTAGCTAAGAATATGGTAAAGGATGCGAAAAAGGAAAGTTGAGAAGAGTTCGGAACAAACTTAGGTGAAACATACAGATCGAATAACAGGAAATTCTGGAATCAAAAGCCGTTAAAAATAAAAACAACCAGATAAAGACAACTACAAGAGACATTTTACAAAATTCCAGGATAGAAAACGCACATAAATAACGAAGGAGGGAAGAAAAGATGCGATAAGGGAAGACACTACAGACATAGCAAATGAAGAGATAACAATGGAAGAATTAGGAGAGGCAAAGATGAAAATGAAAACAGACAAGTGACATTCATATACAGGGTGTCTCAGCGAGACCGGTCATTAGACGTTTATGGGGTTCTGGCCAAACAAAAAATTTGAGAATGCAGACTTAAGTATTATCAATTACGTTCTCTTCATCTAAAATATTTTCAGATTTCTAGCACTTCCGGTTATACCGGAAGTCGCCACCTACTTTATTTTTTTAAATGGAACATCCTGTATATTTTTACATATTTGGATTTGTCTGTTTTGAATTGGTTTATAAATAACTTTAGTTTCTGCAATTTGATTCTGCCTTTGTTTCTGTTCAAAAAATCATAAAACACTCAATTTTTGAGATATCAATTTAGGATTCAGAACATGCTTAAACAACATGATGGAGGGAGTATGTTTTGGTGCCGAGAATGGCTGTCTAGATCGTTTGGTCACTTTACTATGACACGTTAACTTTTCGAAGTTTGGAAGCACCATAACTTCATTTTTTTAAATGGCACCCCCCATATTTTATTACTTAGTTGTCTTCGGCGTCTCATTTTACATCTTTTATATTCCATATGTCCTATGCCTAACATTAATAGTTTGAGAAATAATTAGGGTTTTTTGAAAAATGCTCACATATCATATCGATATTAACCTAGTGTGCCATGGAAAACAAATGTTTAATGACTTATTGATAAACGTCAAAGTCTGATTTACGTTGTTTGATGCTTTTGAGTCTAAAACCAGTTAAAATGGATATTAATAACGTAAATAATGTTTATACAAATGAAGAAATCCATAATTTATTTTTTGTGCACGAAAAGTGCGACAAAGTTCTTAGTAGAACTTGCAGAATGTTTAATGAAAATTGTCCACATTTATCTCCGTTGACAAAAGGTAAATTTAGAAGAATAGAAGCAAATTTTTTGTATTTTGGACGAGTTAATCACGTGTTAAACTGACCAAAAAATGTAGTAGATAATGCAACGGAAGAGGTGAATACCTTGGCTTATTTCGAGCCCAGTCCCAACACCTCAATTCGAGCTGCCAAAGAAGATTGAAAAAAGATGTCGCGCTTTTCATGCATAAAAAATAAATTAAGAATTTCTTGATTTGTGTAAATATTATTTTCGTTATTGTTATAGATTTTAACTCGTTTCAGTAATATTAATTAAGGGACATAACAGATAATTATTAGCTCACATGCATCAAGTGACGTAAACAAGTGAGTCTTTGACAAGAACTCATTGAGAAGGCTTGTTTTTCATGGCACACTAGGCTAAATATCCATATAATATGTGTGCATTTTTCAAAAAACCCTAATTATCTCCCAAACTATTAATATTAGGTATGGGACATATGGGATATAAAAGATGTAGAATGAGACACCGAAGACGACTAAGAAATAAAATATGGGGGGTGCCATTTAAAAAAATGAAGTTATGGTACTTCCAAATTTTGAAAAGTTAACGTGCCATAGTAAAGTGACCAAACGATCTAGACAGCAGTTCTCGGCACCAAAACATACTCCATCATGTTGCTTAAGCATGTTCTCAATCCTAAATTTATATCCCAAAAATCGAGTGTTCTCTGATTTTTTGAACAAATGTCTGCTGGAGCAGATTTTTCTAGAAAAATTCGAATAACTCGAGAACGGACGAATCAAATTGCAAAAAGTAAAGTTTTTTATAAACCTTGAAAACAGACAAATCCAAATATGTAAAAATATACAGGGTGTTCCATTTAAAAAAATAAAGTTGGTGGCGACTTCCGGTATAACCGGAAGTGCAAGAAATCTGAAAATATTTTAGACGAATAGATCGTAATTGATAATACTTAAGTCTGAATTCTCAAATTTTTATTTTCGCCAGAACCCCAGAAACGTCTAATGACCGGTCTCGCTGAGACACCCTGTATGTATCACGTGGCAGCCATTATGTTAAGGGTACGGAGCGGCTGTATCTCGACAATGTTAAGGCCTAGAGGTTTGGGGAAAAATCCTTATAGGCAAAGTGCTAATCTCAAAAAGTTAGACGATGAGCTATAACTTTGACAACATCATTTAGTAGAAGCTTAGATAATATCGCACCATTCAACCGATTTATATATTGTTGGTCTTGTTTGAAAGTGTTGTTTTAAAAGAAAAAGACGATAGCTGTTTAGAGAGTTCGGCATTAGTAGTTTCTCGAAAAACGTGGTCATGCCTATGCGGACAACGAATTTAGAACACCTGTACTGTATAAGCAAAACTAACAAGAAGATTTACTGTAATTAAACATGAATGTGTTAAATATGTTACATGAAAATTAAAAGAACAGTTTCGATCTTTATTGAAACAAAGGTGAACGTTACATTTTGTGCACATTACAAAGAATTTTCCTTTACATTGTGGATATTTACACCGTTGGCGTTCATCAGTCTTGGGTAGGAATTTCTTTCTTTTTTTAGATCCAGTTTAGGTTGTAAATGATTTTGTTAGCACTTTAGCTATTTCTAGTTTCAATTCAGAAAGTGGCAAAGACATTTCTGAATCAGCAAATCTTCTTCTCCATAAAAGCCATGCTTTACACACATTAGATCTAAGAAAATTTTAATATTGAGCCCAAGAGATCAACTCTTCCCATGTAGGAGTTGTAAATGCTTACACTACTCGGGCGTGTTGTATTAAGACACATTTTGACTTCCGACATATTATAGTTGTGACTACGCCATCTACATTTGTAACTTTTCCAATTATGGTACCTCTTCTTTAGACCGTAGATTTTTTCTAACAGTATCAAGAGGTAAAATACCTTGTTTTAATATATGAGTAGGTCTATACTTGTAAACCAGTTGTTAAAATATAACTTATAGTTCTGATTTCTAGGTATCGTTTCCGCTAGTTTTACGAGAATTGCTGCTCATTCTGAGATGTAGTTGTTCGATTTTTTCAAATATGTTACAAGACATAGTGGCACAACTTGCAGGAATAGCTATGGAAGATTTCCAATAGCTTCTTGTAGAAGGCAACTGTATAATAGACTTAATAGAATTTTTTCTGCTGTCATATTTCTGGTGTGAGCAAGTTTTGAGCATGTTTATTATTTCTTTCGGTAAATCTTGATTCTATCTCATCTGGTATTATTTCTATGAACCGGTATATTTATTAGGGGCAAATCATTCTCACTGTCCCATTGTTCTTCTTCAAAATCTAGAGGTTCTTCAAGACTTGTGAGCACAGAAATACAACATAGATACTTACCTTACTTCAAATCATTGAATAGATACTTACCTTTCATCTATATATTTATTACAACGCGACTTACTTTTTCTCACTATTTACAATAATCTAAACATTCAGTTTTGCAAAAATTAGTCAACTGACGATTTGACTCATACATCTTGGAAGTGGTTATCCTAAATATGTCACGAATTGTATTAATAGTAAGAAAGGCACACTATGTGGTGAGGGGTTGGGTTGAGTTGTTATTTATTATTTTGTATTTACCAAGCATAATTCTTCTTGAAACATCCCTCCTTGTTGGATTTTCAGGCTCTAAAACCCAACAATTCTTATCAATCTCATCTAAAATATCAAAAAGTGCTTGCAGGTTATTATTATTAACGATTTTTAAATAATTCTCATAAACTGTTAGTAAAGAACCATCTGGAGTTTTAACAAGACTCTCTTGGTATTCAGGAAGATCGCATTTAGTTATTTTAAATATTTTGTTAGGAGGCGCTTCGTAATCAACTTCAATTAAAATGGGGTGTTTTCGACTTTTCTCATCAGAATGAACCACCCGTATTGTTTTTAAATCTTTCGATAATTGAGCATAATCAATGTTGATGTAGAATTGTCTTAATTCGGAGTATTCTCGTAGAACTTTCCGGTATAAATCAACGTAATCCTCGGGTTTTTCTAACTTTGAGTTTTTTTTAATACACTCTGTTAATGTGTCCAAGAAATCGACGGGGGAGAAATAATCAATTTCGCTTAATTTTTTAATTTTATTCCAAAATGGGTTTAAATCGTCGGTTGGTTTTAATCTATATTTTTTATTTTCGATGGTGAAATTAACCTCATAATCGTTTTCGTTGACTTTTATGTAACCGGAATATTCGTATTTTGAGTAATTTTTTGGTAAAACCATCGGGTATTTCAATAATAAGTCCAAATCGCTTCTTTGGGTCATCTTTTACCTAAAAAAAACACAAAATTACCTTGAGTTTATCTCAGAAAAATAAAACATAACCTTAAAATTAAAAAGATAAAAATAAATACCTTTATTTTACGATTTTTTTTACCTTGAGATGTTCGTAACGTTTTCGTTGATGATTCCCGTTATTTATTCGCTATTTATTCGTTGTTATTAATAAGAAAATTCTTTTTGCGTCGAAGAAGATGTGAAGGAAAAAGTTGGGTTATGTTTGATGTGGTGAGCGGGAAAATTTAAAATTAATTAAAAATAATAAGAAATTTTGATAATCCAAACCGATTACGATTCAATTTTGATTAAAAAGGCCTATTTTTTTGATTATTTGGGAAAAAATCCCAAAATTAATTTCAAAATAATTATTTTGACATTTCAATTTTGACGTTTAATTAAAATTTGAACGAAATTTTAAGGTTAAGTTAAAAATGATAATTTTATTTTTACAATCTTTTTAACGATTTCCTAGAATACGTTTAAAAGACATAACGACCACTTTATCAAAAAGCAAACAATTTTTCAAGGAAGAACCGCAATTACACATTTAAAAAAATAACATTATTATTCGTTATCATTTCGGAATTATTAAAATTTAGGTCATATTAACATCGCGCGATCTTGAATCGCTTAGTATAAAAACGCTTTGTTACAAAAAAGTGCAATCAGTTAGTTTTCAGTGTTCAAAAGTGTTTTAAAAAAATGTTTTCGCAACGCCATCTATTCGTCGTTATCGTAACATCTCAACTCCAAATTCTTCTTTCCCACCCGATTCAAGAAAATGTTTTAAACAATTTAATTTTGGATTATGGTGCAAAAATGTTCGGGTCTCCGAATGAAAAGGTCGGTGACATCATCAATGATTACTCCCCGAAAACGAATTTGGCGAACCCCGAAGAGCTCTCGGGTTACTTAGAAGGCGATATCTTAATCAATCGGAAATCAAAGAATGGTTTGGTTGATTTCGGATCGAAATGGGATGCTGGAATCATCCCCTACGTCATCACCGGCCCATTTTCTGAGGGCGATTTAAATATGATTTACGAAGCAATGCGTCAATACCACGAAAACACCTGTATAAGATTCCGCCGACGCCAACCCGAAGATGTCGATTACATCAACATCATCAACACAAGAACCGGATGTTGGTCGAGTGTTGGAAAAATCGGTGGTATGCAAGAAGTAAACTTACAAAGTCCCGGGTGTTTAGGAACTTTAGGGACACCCGTACACGAATTGATGCACGCTGTAGGTTTTAATCACGAACAAACCCGTTATGAACGTGATAATTTCGTCGATATTAAATGGGAAAATATTCAAAATGGTATTATAATCCTATAAATATTTTAGTTTAAATTTATTTTTAATTGGATTTTTTTAGGTCACGATTTTAATTTTGCCAAAGTTCCGAAAGAGATCGCTGTTGGATATGGAATTCCTTACGATTACAATTCAGTTATGCATTATTCGGCGTACGCGTTTAGCGCAAATCAAAAACCGACGATTGTGCCGAAAAGAAGCAACGTTCGAATCGGACAAAGAGACGGATTTAGTGTTGGTGATATACGAAAAATCAGAAATATGTATAATTGTACGACGATGATGGATCAAGGAAAACCGAATACTAATAATAGTAATAATAAGAATCCGATAATGAATTTGTTAGGACAATTTCAAAATTTATTAACGTCTTTTGGATAAGTTGAAATGGATGATTTAATAAATTAATATTTATGTTAAAAAAACAACTTTATGGTACCCTAATTGCGTTTAAATACTCATAGATGGCGCTAGATAACCGCGTCTAGTTTTCGGCCATCTTGATTTGTTGAGTTGGCTAAATTTGTACTCATTTCATATGAAATTTCTCTTTAATGTTTTAGCCATCTTGATTTTAATATTAAACAATAACGTTGTAGGAAGTAATATCTAGATATAACTGACGTATATTGGCTTCATTACCCAAATTGAAGCAGCATATAAAAGAGTGCCTCCTACGCAAACTATCTCGATTAAAGTTAGAGCGGGACTTTGCATGATTAATATCCAACTAATATTCTGGTTTACACCAAGTGCTATAATTAATACCATAATCACCAAAAACTGTTCGCTTAATTAGGAAAGATTTTCCATTTTAAGCTTAGCCGAGGTCGCTTGAGGTCGAGGCATTTCATTTATACAAGATATACTCAGAACTGGCTCACGTATTGTTGCGCCTCGTCCGTAAACGACCTCGGCTTAATCCGTGAAGTGATACATTTTTCACTCCAACCTCAGCCGAGGTTGCTTGCGATCGAGGCGAAACAATTGATACCATAACAACCCAAAACTGATTGATACTAAGTTTAGCCGAGGTCGCTTCCGGCCGAGGCAGTTAGGTAATATCAAAATCATTGAAAACTGGTTTTTACCTAGTTTAGCCGAGGTCGCTTGCGGCCGAGGCATTTCATTAATACAAGTTACACTCAGAACTGACTCACGTATTGTTGCGCCTCGTCCGCAAACGACCTCGGCTTAATCCGTGAAGTGATACATTTTTCACTCCAACCTCAGCCGAGCTTGCTTGCGATCGAGGCGAAACAATTGATACCATAACAACCCAAAACTGATTGATACCAAGTTTAGCCGAGGTCGCTTGCGGCCGAGGCATTTATTTAATATCAAAATCATTGAAAACTGGTTCTTACCTAGTTTAGCCGAGGTCGCTTGCGGCCGAGGCATTTCATTAATACAAGATATACTCAGAACTGGCTCACGTATTGTTGCGCCTCGTCCGCAAGCGACCTCGGCTTAATCCGTGAAGTGATACATTTTTCACTCCAACCTCAGCCGAGGTTGCTTGCGATCGAGGCGAAACAATTGATACCATAACAACCCAAAACTGATTGATACTAAGTTTAGCCGAGGTCGCTTGCGGCCGAGGCATTTAGGTAATATCAAAATCAGTGAAAACTAGTTCATACCTAGTTTAGCCGAGGTCGATTGCGGCCGAGGCGTCAGTTAATACCATAACAGTCCAAAAGTGGTAAACACTAAGTCGCTGAGGCTTTACAAGATTTACTCAGATAATGCTGTGTCTCGCCCACAAGCGACCTCGGCTTAATCAGGCAAGTCATAGATTTCCCATTTTAAACTTAACCGAGGTCGCTTGCAATTGAAGAGTTCCAATTAATACAAGATTTGAGAACTGGCTCATGTAGTGTAAGCTACCTTGGCTTAATCAGGGAAGTCATAGATTTTTTCTCCAACCTTAGCCGAGGTTGATCGGCCTAGGTATTAGTTAACATCAAAATCATTGAAAACTGATTCATACCTACTTTAATCGAGGTTACCTGCGGCCAAGGCGTTAGTTAATACCATAATAGTCCAAAAATGGTCCACACTAAATTTAGCCTTTAGGCTGAAACGTTACAATTTTTACAAGATTTACTCAGAAATGGCTTACATAGTGCTGCGCCTCGCCCGCAAGCGATCTCGGCATAATCAAAGAAGTCATAGATCTTTCAATTAATACAATATGTAGTCAAAATTGAATCATATATTGCAGGCTATATATTTGTGGCGTTATTACACTGTGCCTCGACCGCAAGCAACCTCGGCTATACTTAGATTTCNAGCATCTTCTTTTCATTGAACGACTCCGCTTTGGAAAATGTTTTTTAATTTTAGAGATATCTCGTTTTGAACTTAATCGAAATTTTAGAATTTTTACTACAACGTGATAAATTTGTGAAAAATTGATTTCTTGGAGAATTATTATGAAACATACACAATTTATGGATGAAACTATCTCCTTTTTATTGAATAACTCCGCTTTGAAAGATCTTTTTTAATTTTTGAGATATCTCGTTTTGAACTTAACCAAAATTTTAAAATTTTTACTCCATCGTAATAAATTTGTGAAAAATCGATTTCTGGGAAAATCATTATGAAACATACACAATTTATGGATGAAAGCATCCTCTTTTCATTGAACGACTCCGCTTTAGAATATGTTTTTTAATTTTAGAGATATCTCGTTTTGAACTTAATCGAAATTTTAGAATTTTTACTCCAACGTGATAAATTTGTGAAAAATTGATTTCTTGGAGAATTATTATGAAACATACACAATTTATGGATGAAACTATCTCTTTTTTATTGAATAACTCCGCTTTGAAAGATCTTTTTTAATTTTTGAGATATCTCGTTTTGAACTTAACCAAAATTTTAAAATTTTTACTCCATCGTAATAAATTTGTGAAAAATCGATTTCTGGGAAAATCATTATGAAACATACACAAATTATGGATGAAAGCATCCTCTTTTCATTGAACGACTCCGCTTTAGAATATGTTTTTTAATTTTAGAGATATCTCGTTTTGAACTTAATCGAAATTTTAGAATTTTTACTCCAACGTGATAAATTTGTGAAAAATTGATTTCTTGGAGAATTATTATGAAACATACACAATTTATGGATGAAACTATCTCTTTTTTATTGAATAACTCCGCTTTGAAAGATCTTTTTTAATTTTTGAGATATCTCGTTTTGAACTTAACCAAAATTTTAAAATTTTTACTCCATCGTAATAAATTTGTGAAAAATCGATTTCTGGAAAAATCATTATGAAACATACACAATTTATGGATGAAAGCATCCTCTTTTCATGGAACAACTCCGTTTTGAAAAATCATTTTTAATTTTTGAGATATCACTTTTTGAACTTAATCGCAATTTTTGAATTTTTATTCCATCGTAATAAATTTGTGAAAAATCGATTTCTTGGATAACCATTATGAAACATACACAACTTATAGATGAAAGCATCCTCTCTCCATTGAACGAATCCGTTTTGGAAAATGTCTTTTAATTTTTGAGATATCTCGTTTTGAACTTAACCAAAATTTTTAAATTTTACTCCATCGTAATAAATTTGTGAAAAATCGATTTCTGGGAAAATCATTATGAAACATACACAAATTATGGATGAAACCATCTCCTTTTTATTGAATAACTCCGCTTTAAAAGATCTTTTTTAATTTTTGAGATATCTCGTTTTGAACTTAACCAAAATTTAAAAATTTTTACTCCATTGTAATAAATTTGTGAAAAATCGATTTCTTGGAGAATCATTATGAAACATACACAATTTATAGATGAAAGCATCCTCTTTTCATTGAACGACTCCGCTTTGGAAAATGTTTCTTAATTTTTGAGATATCTCGTTTTGAACTTAACCAAAATTTTAAAATTTTTACTCCATCGTAATAAATTTGTGAAAAATCGATTTCTTGGANTCAGAGAAGTCATAGATCTTTCAATTAATACAATATGTAGTCAAAATTGAATCATATATTGCAGGCTATACATTTGTGGCGTTATTACACTGTGCCTCGACCGCAAGCAACCTCGGCTATACTTAGATTTCAACTAATTATGCTGAGATCGTTTACGGCCGAGGCTGGTAAACGATCGAGGTTGCTTTCGGCTGAAGTGCTAGAATGATTAGGTTGTGCGTTTTTTTTTCCTAAGAAAGGACTTAAATGTATTTCTTCACAGCCAACTTCACACTAAAGCCGCATAATCATTCAATATATGGCTTGTGATAAATTTCTATTCATTTCGTATTGTTGCTTTCGATTGAGTACGAAGTGAAAAGCAGGATTTTCGGCATTTCTTTATTATTAACCTATCGAAATATATTTGCGTATAGGGAAGATGTATTGCGGCAATTTTGACATTGAAGCTGCACCATGTTCTGGACTGCTAGTAGAAGCTAACCAAGACATCATTTGAAACGTCTAGGTTTAATTTGAATACTCAACATATGGCGTCAAAGAACAAGAATTTGATGAGCTACTGTCAGAAAGATGACCAAAGATATTTGATTATATAAATTCAATAAAATATTTATTTGCCATAAGAAAATCGTCTTACATTCTCATAAAATAACGAAATTATTTTGCGACCAACCTAACAACACAAAATCCATTCAGAATTGGATCTCATATTGCTGCTGTGTCTCGGCGTCAAGAGTCCTTGGTTTAATTAGGCAAAATCTTATATTCTCCGTTCTGTATTAAGTTTGAGTTCCAAGCAGTAAAATCGCACTTTTCAAATTTTTTGTCGAAAAATCCCAATACATTTCGAGCGCTGTGGACAATTTATGATATCACCGATTTAAGACAAAAGCTGGCATGTTAATCGAGGTTGTTTATGGGTGAGACATAAATAAACTGCCCACACAAACCTTAATTATGCAAAATCATACATTTCCACCATAATTTTCGGCATAATTAGTCAAAACCCAGATATTAACCAGACTTGTCTCAACATTGAATACAAAATGATTACCCAATCGCGCAATAGAACTCATTTGTAAGGAATGTTATGTAAGATGGTGGAATATATGTTTTTGGATTGGCCTTCCTCAACATAGTCTTTAAATATCATCCCTAGCCTAACTTGGGGTCTTTTTCCAGCTAAAACTTTGATGCTATTTGGAATCTTCTTTCACTGCATCAAAGCGTTTAGCCGAAAATTCTAAGATATTAACAGAAAATTATGAAGGTATGAAATGAAATAAATTTATGATGATTTTGGTGAATCAAATACATAGTGTATAATTATCGATCGAGTTCCTAACCTAACCCAACGTAACCAACATTGTCGGGTTGCAACGACTACGTGCTGGTACGCGTGTTATTGCGCAGCCGGTGCTGACCCGCCATGCGTTTCTCGAAAATCAATACCCCCGAAGAACGCTTCGTTTTCAAGAATTAGTGCAACACACAACTTAACATATTATTCGGTTAATCTTTTAGTCATACAAGAAGTTAACTCAAACCATCAATACCCGAGTCGCTAGCTTGTGAGAGTTTAAAATGACATCACAAGTTAGGGTCTCAGGGAAATGAAGGTTTTAAAGAAAATTTGAAAAAAAAAATTAACGAAATACAAATTAATTTTATTATTATTTGTTTTGGTTACATAAAATTGGGATTTTTGCGGATTCGATGGTTTCTGGTGTGATTGGACAAAGTTAGCAGGTCGTACAGTACTCCTAGACGTATATTTTGCTATACAACCTACTACCTCAATCCAAAACACACCGATTTCTTCTTAAAACGGAATCTTCAGGCTTTAAGTTTTGAGAAAACGTTGATGTTTTCACCACAACAATTCCCGGTACATACGAACTTGTGACCTTTTAAATTAACACAAGTTCGGATCTACGGGTTATTGTTATTGTAAAAATTGAAGAAAAATAATAATCAATATTAACGAATTAATTATATTTATTTAGGCATTAATTTTTTATTATGTTTGATTTTTTTGAATAAATCCGATCTTGCCTCGTTCATTTTCGGAAACATTCGGTTCGGAGGCCGACCGGCGGTCTGTGACCCGGCGATCGCGGATTCCAAGGGCGACTGCGACGCAACGAGACAGACGCGGTGTTGCCACGTTTATTCCTCTCACTCCTCCTCGTGGTTGTCTCTCTTTTCTTTTACCTACCAACAACGACGACGAACATACGAGAAACTCTCGCGAAACCTAGGTCTCCACCAGAGGTCGTCGTCTTCGTTTCGAGAGAGATGTTATGTCATCGGGGCGGCCGTGGACCCCATAAGAGAAAGAAAAAGATAGAATAGAAAAAAAATGAAATAAGAGATAAAGAAAGAGAAAGAATGAGGTTAGGTCGCGTAACGCCCCCTACAAAGATTAGATACGATTTTTGAGGTTAATTCGGTTTTGGTGCTTTTTTGATCGAGGATGCGTCGGTGATCAAAGGTATTTGGATTAAATCCGCGCGATTTGGTGCTCATTTCACCATGAATTAACAGCGCCACCTTTAACGATTAAGTGTGCGTTGATTTCTTAACTTCAAACGCGTTGATCATATTAATTAATTAATTAACCAACTCACCCTTTTTATTTATTTTTTATTCCTTTTCTTAAATTAATAAAACAAAAATTTCAATTTTAATCCACCAAAAAAAAAAAATAAATAAATAACAAAAACAAAAAAAAACAATTGACACACAAGGTTTGTTGCTCTCCTGTTCGCGGAGGTCGTGCGCATTTTTAAACGTTATTTTTAGAAGGCGTTTATCGCGTTCCCCGGCCACCTCAGATTAGATTAAAGTAGACACATACGCGATGTAAGCTTGTGCGAGGTTAGGAATGTTTTTCACTACGAATTTATTTCCGTTTAAACACAACAAAAAAATTTGAACTAAATTAATATTTCAAACCACATCACACCAAATTAAAAAAAAAATTAATCAATTAAAAATGTCGCAAAAAATTAATATGATTTATTAAAAATATATATATAAAAAGCGGATCGTATAGTCTGTGAAACGAAAGACTGCGACAACGACGACGACGTCGTCGGGAATCGCGTAACGAGGCGTGGCCTCAATCCGAGACTCCGCCTCAACGTGTCTAGTCGCGGTTGCTTAGCAACCGTTCCAAAACAGGACCCCTCCGCACACTGTCAAGGTTGAAATGCAGCTGCACGCAGTAGCAGCAGCAGCCAACTTGGCGGAGTGTAATGCCCTATACGCACTTGGTCCGTAAATGTGTGAGTGAGTGTGCGGAATCGTTCTACACACACAGAACCTCGATTCGTTTTCGCTTCGATATTCAAGCCGTTGGAAACCGTTATGCAATTTTACAAAAAATATTTAAAACAATTTTTTTATTTTAAAAGTTAAAAAAAATTTTTTTTGGAATCGAAATTTTTTATCGCAACATTTTTTCGTGATTTACAACGAAATTTGGCAACGTAGCCTTAAAAACAAGTGCAACGGACGTTTGAGTGCAGCGCCCTCTCTACCGCCGCCGCCTCCTCCTTCTCCTATTCCCGATGGATGAGAATCAGAGGCGGCGGGTGGTGGTCGATCTGCACAATCCAACGAGACGCACTGAAAACGCACCGAAAATATACGCAAAGAATAAGAGAGAAGAAGAAGAGAGGCTATTTTTAAAAGTGTTGATGAAAAGAATTAGGTGGTGGGGGGGACTTATTTATTTCCTTTTTTGATTTTTTATGCGGACGCACCGCCACTGGAAGTCCGGGTTTTTTTTTGTTCAAATCGAAGGGGTCACTACCGGTCGAAAATTGGATCGTAACTTAGTAACTTAGTAAAAATAAACCTAAATTTATACATAAATAAAAAAAAAATTTAATCGAAAAATAAGGTTATCTTTAGGGATTATCCGAACGATTTTTATAAACATTTTGAGGTTATATCCGAAATAAAAACGCATTTAATATATTTTGCGAATGCGATTAATAATCATATGGTGTTGTATATGACGAGAAGAAAACGAGATTTAAAGATAGCTTAGAATTAGAAGATTAAAGTCATCTACTTAAAACAGCTTAGTTCTTCATTGAGGTGGAAAATCCAGCTTTATATAATCTTCAAAAACAATTTATAGCACTATGTTTACTGATATCACTTCACCTACAGTTCAAATACCGTAATATCCCAAAATATTTACTTAAAAGTGTGTAGCTATCCATTTTTGACGTTTAAGACTTCTTCTTATATTTGACAGAACGTACGTTTTCCAAGTACAATGAAGAATAGAACCGATTTGAATACAAAACTTGCAATTAACTTCCTGATGATGTTCTTTCTTGAAAATATGGATTATACAGTGTGTTTCTAAATTGATGCGAAAGATCTTTCATATAACTTTTTGTTCAAAACCCCTTCCCCCACCGAGTTATAGCACTCTAAAGTTAAGGAAAAAAGTTGCTTTTATTTAATAAATTAATTATGGAGGAATTTAGAAGAATGAAATTTGGCATTTAAATTACAAATTGTTTTTTGATGTTGCTTGAAAAAACAATTTTGTTTTTGTTCTTTTGTGTTTTGTCACGTTTTGCGTGTTTTCTCGATTTATCTGTTTTCTTGTCTTCTTCTATTCTCTTCTTATTTATAGTATTTTCGGGCGATTGTGAAAATCAGAGTTGTTTATCTAAACCTCCTCTGACAATCGTCCGAGTTGACTTGATTTAATTAATAGTATTTTTATTTTGATATGTTATTATATGTTTGAATTAGGTTTTTGTTATCAAGTCAATAAATGAATTATTATTATTAT
>NW_019280830.1:142389-158427 GCF_000648695.1 Onthophagus taurus
TGGAGAATCATTGTGAAACATACACAATTTATGGATGAAAGCATCCTCTTTTCATGGAACAACTCCGTTTTGAAAAATCATTTTTAATTTTTGAGATATCACTTTTTGAACTTAATCGCAATTTTTGAATTTTTATTCCATCGTAATAAATTTGTGAAAAATCGATTTCTTGGATAACCATTATGAAACATACACAATTTATAGATGAAAGCATCCTCTCTCCATTGAACGAATCCGTTTTGGAAAATGTCTTTTAATTTTTGAGATATCTCGTTTTGAACTTAACCAAAATTTTAAAATTTTTACTCCATCGTAATAAATTTGTGAAAAATCGATTTCTTGGATAATCATACTCAAATTATGGATGCCAGCATCTTCTTTTCATCGAACGAATCCGCTTTGAGGTATCAATTTTAATTTTTGAGATACAACGAACTTTTTGCTTTCTTTTCTGATGCAATTCTTTTATTCCCGAACGGTTCTTTCTAAGACCGGGGCGGCTAGATCAGCCATTATGAAAGACTAGAAAAATGCATAACGGTGAGGAGAGGAACACGGAGTTCATGGTTCCCTCTCCAATAGAGTGGTTTAGACAACTTTCGGAGGGTCACTAAGCCACTCCCATTTTTTACCTACTATTATAAAATACTAATAGAATTTTTTTTGCTATTTTCTTTTTTCTACTCGACTCCAACCAATAGGGAATCACAAAAAAATTCTTTTTTAATTTTATATATAAACTTAAAATTAATTAGAAATCAAAAAAATTGGTTAGTTCAAAAAAAGGAAATAGATAATCTTCAACTCAGAGTAGGTATTGATTTATTTTAAGTATTAGACAAAAAGAGAGGTTAAAATAGATGTCACCCCATCTTTTCTTTTTTTTGCGAATTTTTGTTTTGGGGTGGGGGAGATGAATTTAAGTTTCGGGGGGTTTTAATGATTGCTAGATCGAATCGCGGAACAAAAGCGTTCGATTCTCGAAACATACTTTAGTTCGAGCGGGAGGTATTGCAAAACAATGGACGGCGTAAAAATCAAAATGGCCGCCGGAATTTGAGAAAGTTAAAACGCGATCATCTCGAAAATGTTGAAGCTTAGAACAGTCGAAAAACAAAAAGGGGCATCAAAAATCATCCCAAAATCAAAAAGTAAAAATAACCAAACTTACCCAATTTATTCGAAATCACAAAATTCTCAAAAATAATAAAACTAATAAAATAATCAAAAAATAAAACTGAACCAACAATAAAATTTACTCGAAACACCAAAAAAATCTTATTTAAACATACTCCTTGATTATTTCGATCGGGTCAAAACAAAAAAGAAATCATCCATTTTTAAAAACACACTCGATAATAAAAAGAACACAAATTATAAACAATCAAAGAATAAACAAACGATAATCGCACAACATCCGCGAAAAATACGACGCGAATTATGATTTAGAATAGAAATCGAGGTAGGCCAAGATGAAGAAGAATGAGTATGGGAAAACGGCTGCCGAACGTTTAGTACGTGCACTTGCAACTGCGATCGCTGCTCTCTTTGCCCCATACGGTTATGCACTTGCGCACTCTACTGCAAAATGCGCGGACTAAAGGTGGCGTTGCAATCCCGCGATGCACCCGGTACACGAAAAACAATTGAATGGAACGGACGAGGATAACAAAAAAGGAGCGAGATGGAGCGACGTTTCGCGCGCGCGAGAGACCCCGGGAAAAAGAGAAAGGGATGAAAAATAGAAAGAGAAAGAATTAAAAAAAATGAATTGCGGAAGTTGATTTAAAACTTAATTTTTGATATTTGAAAAAATTTATTTAAAATAATTTATTAAATTAAAATAACGTTATTTAGTTAACGTTTTCAAACGGACGTCGGTCGTCGTCGTCTTCAAAACGGCTACGACTGGTTTTTCTCTGTAAAAATCTCTCCGGTGCACGGCCAGTTTGATTTTTGCAGACGACGACGACTACGAGCCCAGCAACTGCGATCGCGTCGGTTGGGTTTAAGAAAGAAAAAAAAAGAAAGAAAAGAGATCATTATTTCTCTTCTCCTCGCCGCCTATGGTACATATTTTTTATTTTTTTGTTTTTTATTTTTGAGGTTCTTTAAAAAATTCCTGCTTAAAACCTGTGTGTGTGCGTGTACCCCACGGTTTTCGAACGCGATTCCCACCCAGATGTGGTCTTTTCGAACGGTTGTTGGGTTCAACTTAACGGTTATCCGGACGATTTTTTCATGTTACGAACAAGTTTTACCTACTTTCTTTAATTAAAAAAAAAACATTTTCGAAAAAAGAAATTGTTGGAATTAAAACACCGAAAAATGTCAAAAAAAAGGAAAATATGACAGGTGACAAATTGGAGATACCCAAAATGGAGTGCTACTCCATAAAAAAATGAGTCTTCATTGTTGAGTAATATTTCAAAAATAATGAAGCTTGACGGCCGCTGATTAAAATTTTCGTATTAAATATGATCGAAATGATACTTTAATAATATTGAAACAGCTTAATAAGGCAAAAACATAGATTCTTTGCGTCAAGTTTAGCCGAGGACCTCAGCAGATCAGAAAAAGTAGATATCGTGTTAAGCCGAGGTCGCTTGCGGCCGAGGCAGTCCAATTCATTCTACATAGATATAATATTACAACCCATACTGCAAAGCCTTGACTGAGGCAATATGATTCATGCCATATCAATATTATATTGGGCAATATATATCGTTGCGACTCAACCGGAAGCAACCTCACCTTCATAAAACAAAAACACTTCGCCTGACTTGGTTATGCCGAGGTCGCTTGCGGCCGAGGCATACAGTTGATCAGGATAAGAGCCTTAATAAGGTAAAACAAAAACAGAGCACAGTCTTTGATTTGATTATGCCAAGGTCGCTGATTATGCTGATCAACACTAAATTGACAAGATATAGTGTAATGCCTCAGCCGCAAGCGACCTCTATTTTTTGGAATTAAAAAATGATTTATATCTCAAATTGAAGACAAAAGATTATATTTTAAGATGTGATATAAAAAATAATGATGTTAATAATAAAAATTTGGAGATAAAAGTGTTTAAAATTAATTAAAACAAAACCTAACTTTACTTAAGCTAGGTTTTGTTTGAAAACGTCAAAATTGAAAAAATCGTATTGACTTCATTTTTTGGANTAGTATTTTCGGGCGATTGTGAAAATCAGAGTTGTTTATCTAAACCTCCTCTGACAATCGTCCGAGTTGACTTGATTTAATTAATAGTATTTTTATTTTGATATGTTATTATATGTTTGAATTAGGTTTTTATTATCAAGTCAATAAATGAATTATTATTATTATTAATATTAATAACCCGGAAATGTTATTACAAGGGACTGAAAAATCAACCCTTATCATACCTTGCATCAGAACATTTCATACGTGTACTACAACATAGAGGGATTCAATATACAACTTTTTAGTCTCTTGACATTTTCTCCTAAAATTGTTAGTTTGATTACAAAAAAATAAAATAATACACACTTTCAAGTGAATTAATTCAAATTGGTTATTATAAGTCAAAAAAAATGATGTTATGTCAAATTGATCTCAGCATTATTTTATTTTTTGTGATCAAATTAACAATTTGTTAGTTGTAAAATGTTAAGAGATAAGAAAGTTGCAGATTTTGAAAGACACTCCTTAACATTTGCTGAAAAATCACCCCTTCAAATCTTTCGCATCAATTTAGAAACACCCTGTATAAAAACGGAAATGACAAGAATAACAAATACAAATTCGCACCCTTATAAATATTACACAAAGAGAGAAAACACTAACGCGCAATGTCCCTGATAGCCGAGTTCTATACCTTAGATAATAAGCAGACGAAGGCTCGTTACTACCATCTTCTGGTTAAGCTATCTAAGGGATTATTACTATGGTTACGGCTATTTCACGCGCTCTGATTGGCTAGTAGACGGGTTTATCTATAAGATAAATTTAACTAAAAGATGGTAGTAATGGACCGAAGTCATGGATTTTTTACCTCAAGTTTAACCGAGGTCGCTTGCGGCCGAGGCGCTACGTTATGTCTTACTAATTTAGTATTGGTGCGGTATCAATGGTACTAACTTCGGCATAATCAGATCAAAAGAACTGGTTTTTGCCATATGTGTTGTTGAGAACTGTATAAATGTGGTAACAACCGTATGCCTCGGCCGCAAGCGACCTCGGCTTAATACGGCAAAATCACTTTTTTTGATCTGATTACGCTACAATATATGTTGTTGAAAATTGTATTGATGTGGTAACAACCGTATGCCTCGGCCGCAAGCGACCTCGGTTTAATACGGCAAAACCACTTTTTTGATCTAATTACGTTACAATATATTATGTTGTTGAAAATTGTATTGATATGGTAATAACCGTATGCCTCGGCCGCAAGCGACCTCGGCATAATCAGATTAAAGAGAGTGCTTTTGCATTATTAAGCCGAGCATTGTTCAAAATTGTATCGATGTGGTAACAACCGTACTGTGTTGCTTCCGGTCAATATAACAGTGATATGGCATGAATTATACTGCCTCGGCCGCAAGCGACCTCGGCTTAATAACATAATATCTTACTTTTCTGTTCTGGTTTAATTTAATATCGATGTGGTGGTATAAACTTCTATATATTTGGTTTTATGGAATTCAAACGTCAACTAACAAAATGGTATTGTGGCATACATTGTGCAAACAACAATACAACAATAACACAATGACGCAAAGTTTTAACACGCATCAAGTTAGGAACAGAACGTGCTCGTGCTATGTATTCGATCCCCGCATTCATCTCAATGTAGTTAAAGGGTTAAAAAACTCTGTGCTGTATCATAACAAAAACCGCCTTGACTAGAGTTGTTTTCAAGCATAGAAAATAATACTTTTGCTTTGTTGACTAATTAAGGAACTACTTTCTGTATTCCGTGGCTAAACAATAATACTATTTATACCCCCAGGAGCTAAAAAAAGCTGTTTTATTATACACAACATTGTTCTTATATTCATCTTTTATTTACAATTTTTGAAATTTTCGCTGATTTAATCCTACCAAAAGCATGGAAACAACATAGTCTTTACACTTTTAACGCAGAGACAGGTTGTTGAACAGGCAGAAAACATATCGAATGCTTATTGTAAAGAACAGCGGCTGTGTGTTAATCTAAATCATTATATCCATTACAAGAATGAAGTTATTGAAGACTTTAAATAAAAAGTTAGAAAAGATTGAAAAGATTATCGAGGCTATGACTGAGTTAATTTCTTAAAGTCTTGCTATTTTGTAATCGCTCACTCTGAGCCACGAGCTTTTTGAGCATCAATATAAACCAAAATTTCTGTTGTTAGCAGTGAAGAGCTTAGAAAACACAAATCAATGCAATTATCGGTGACTCTTCATAAAAGAGTGATTAAAATTATTGTAGTGGTAGTGAATTTTTTGAGACCTAATCATGTCAATTACTGATTATTCCGGGGATGTAGACTTCTGATGTGAAAATTCATTTATTTCCTAAATCATAAATTCTGAAAATCTTGAGAAGGATTTGATTTTCCATATGAATCTGCATAAGTAAGTAATCCTGAGGATAGCAATTTTGTTGAAATCGGTCGAGTACAAACAAAATACNAAACGATTTATATCTCAAATTGAAGATAAAAGATAATATTTTGAGATGTGATATAAAAATAATAACATTTATTATAAAAAATTTTGAGAAAAAAGGTCTTAAAAAAATTAAGTTGGGTTAAGTTATGTTAGAAAACGTCAAAATTAAAAAAATCGTATTGGCTTCATTTTTTGGAGTTAAGAAACGATTTCTATTGCAAATTGAAGATAAAAGATAATATTTTGAGATGTGATATAAAAATAATAACGTTAATAATAAGAAATTTTGAGAAAAAAGGTGTTAAAGAAAATTAAGTTGGGTTTGGTTATGTTAGAAAACGTCAAAATTAAAAAATAATCGTATCAACTTTATTTTTTGGAGTTAATAAATGATTTATATCTTAAATTGAAGATAAAAGATTATATTTTAAGATGTGATATAAAAATAATAACGTTAATAATAAAAAATTTTAAGAAAAACATTTAAAAAAAAATTAAGGTTATGTTCGAAGATGTCAAAATTAAAAAAATCATATTTAATTCATTTTTTGGAATTAAGAAACGATTTATACTGCAAATTAAAGATTGAAGATGATATTTTGAGATGTGATATAAAAATGATAACGTTAATAATAAAAAAAAATGAGAAAAAAGGTATTAAAGAAAATTAAGTTGGGTTAGGTTATGTTCGAAAACGTCAAAATTAAAAGAGCTCGTATTGACTTCATTTTTGGAGTTAAGAAACGATTTCTATTGCAAATTGAAGATAAAAGATGATAGTTTGAGATGTGATATAAAAATAATAACATTTATTACAAAAAATTTTGAGAAAAAGGGTCTTAAAAAAATTAAATTGGGTTAAGTTATGTTAGAAAACGTCAAAATTAAAAAAATCGTATTGACTTCATTTTTTGGAGTTAAGAAACAATTTCTATTGCAAATTGAAGATAAAAGATGATATTTTGAGATGTGATATAAAAATAATAACATTTATTATAAAAAATTTTAAGAAAAAAGGTCTTAAAAAAATTAAGTTGGGTTAAGTTATGTTAGAAAACGTCAAAATTAAAAAAATCGTATTGACTTCATTTTTTGGAATTAAGAAACAATTTATATCTCAAATTGAAGATAAAAGATAATATTTTGAGATGTGATATAAAAATAATAACGTTAATAATAAAAAATTTTGAGAAAAAAGGAATTAAAGAAAATTAAGTTGGGTTAAGTTATGTTAGAAAACGTCAAAATTAAAAAAATCGTATTGACTACATTTTTTGGAGTTATAAAGCGATTTCTATTGCAAATTGAAGATAAAAGATGATATTTTGAGATGTGATATAAAAATAATAACGTTAATACTAAAAAATTTTGAGAAAAAAGGTGTTAAAGAAAATTAAGTTGGGTTAGGTTATGTTCGTAAACGTCAAAATTAAAAAAATCGTGATGACTTCATTTTTTAGAGTTAGGAAACGATTTATATCTCAAATTGAAGATAAAAGATGATAGTTTGAGATGTGATATAAAAATAATAACGTTAATACTAAAAAATTTTGAGAAAAAAGGTGTTAAAGAAAATTAAGTTGGGTTAGGTTATGTTCGAAAACGTCAAAACTAAAAAAATCGTGATGACTTCATTTTTTAGAGTTAGGAAACGATTTATATCTCAAATTGAGGATAAAAGATGATAGTTTGAGATGTGATATAAAAATGATATTGTTAATGATAAAAAATTTTGAGAAAAACATTTTTAAAACAAATTAAGTTATGTTCGAAAACGTCAAAATTAAAAAATAATCGTCTTTATTTTTCGGAGTTAAAAAATGATTTATATGTTAAATTGAAGATAAAGGCTTATATTAAATTTTAAGATGTGATATAAAAATGATAACGGTAATAATAAAATATTTTGAGAAAAAAGGTGTTAAAAAAAATTAAATTGGGTTAGGTTATGTTCGAAAACGTCAAAATTAAAAAAATCGTATTGACTTCATTTTTTGGAGTTAAGAAACGATTTATATCGCAAATTGAAGATAAATGACGATATTTTGAGATGTGATATAAAAATAGTAACGTTTATTATAAAAAATTTTGAGAGAAAAGGTGTTAAAGAAAATTAAGTTGGGTTACGTTATGTTAGAAATCGTCAAAATTAAAAAATAATCGTATCAACTTCATTTTTTGGAGTTCAAAAATGATTTATATCTTAAATTGAAAATAAAAGATGATATTTTGAGATGTGATATAAAAATGATAATGTTAATGATAAAAAATTTTGAGAAAAACATTTTTAAAGCAAATTAAGTTGGGTTATGTTCGAAAACATTAAAATTAAAAAATAATCGTATCCACTTTATTTTTTGGAGTTAAAAAATGATTTATATCTCAAATTGAAGATAAACGATTATATTTTAAGATGTGATATAAAAATGATAACGGTAATAATAAAAAAAATTGAGAAAAATGTTGTTAAAGAAAATTAAGTTGGGTTATGTTATGTTCGAAAACGTCAAAATTAAAAAATAATCGTATCAACTTTATTTTTTGGAGTTAAAAAATGATTTATATCTTAAATTGAAGATAAACGATTATATTTTAAGATGTGATATAAAAATGATAACGTTTATTATAAAAAAATTTGAGAAAAATCGCGTTAAAGAAAATTAAGTTGGGTTAGGTTATGTTTAAAAACTTCAAAATTAAAAAAAAATTATATTGATTGTATTTTTTCGAATTAAGACTCGATTTATATCTCAAATTGAAGCTAAAATTTTATAAATTAAAAATTTAAATAATTTCTGGACCCCGAACACGAGAACCATATCAAATTAAGAGGAGATATCTCGCTATTTATAGACGATAGGAAAACGTAACTCCTGATATAAAACTCTGATTAGCAAAATAAATGGAGAACGGTCTTAAATCCATCTTAATTTATTTTTTTGTACCCAAATTAATCTCAATTCTCAAACAAATTTAGCCCCATTAAAAATTGGGTGTTTTAAAAATCCTTTTTGCTTAAAAACGAGTAAGTTTTGGCTTAAAAAATCACGTTTTTCGGAAGTGTACGTGTTTGTCTAAAATAAAAGAGAAGAGTTTGGCCCCCAAGACCAATGGCAATGACCTTTCGCCACCCGTATTGATCTCAAAAGTCTTACGGTTGTAGTCTAGACTGAACACCAGACGCCTCTAACGTTTTGCGCCCTTCGCCCCGCTTTCGAATCCTCTCTACACGTCCTATCCCACTCTTTCCCTCTCTCTCCATCTCGCACATTTCTCGACATCTAAATATCTCTCTTTGTCTTATTCTAGTTCGCGGAGAAAAGTTTCCCGGAAATCATATATTTTTTTCAAAAATAAAAAAAATTATAGTTTGAAATCAAAAAAAATCCAAATAAATCCATTTTCTAGGTTAGTTTTAATGGAGGGTTATCTCAAAATAGACCAATAGTGAAATAGATAAAAGCAACCCCTGGTGTGGTGGCGCCCCCTCCTAAAAACAAAAATGGAACCCCACTTTTAACCCCCTCTTTTCATCTTTTTCTATCACACCAAAAAAAAAAAAAGAAAAAAAAATAAATAAAGGGAAGAAAAAGAAGATGAAAGAAAAAAAGAGAAAGAAGTTTTAAAAGGGGGTTGAAAAAATAACCCCATTTTTAATCCCCCCTTAAAATTAAAAACTTACCTTAAAATATAAAAAAAAATAATTTATTTTAATTCATTTAAAATTGACAACCGTTCAAATTCAACTGTTTTTCCGCTGATTTCTCTTTTTTTTAATAAACAGCAAGTAGGCCGCGAGATTGGCAACAGGTTCTAACCTATAAATTCGCCAACGTATTCATACGAAAAAAAAATAAATAAATTCGAATAATTCCAAAAAATAAATTTAAAAAAATCACTTCATCCTTTAAAAACAAAAAAATCATCCAATTTCTTAACATCTTCTGGATCAAAGAAATTCGTACGGAATCTAGGTCAACTGTGTCGCGAATATTTTTTATTAACACACATCGTCCGTTATCGAGACGATTTCTTTGGCACATAGTTTATATCAATCGAACCGATCGGGACACAACGCGAAACGAATTTTTCGTCACGATTTCCACGCGTTTCCGAGCACATTTCAGCCTCGGCGGCTACTGTCCGTAAACCTCCCGCAACATTGAAAAAGTTATCGTTGCGAAAAAGACGTGTGGCGACATCTCCACGTTGACGCGACAACTTGATTTCGCAAACTTCGCATCGGTTTCAGAAATAAATAAAACATTAAAATCAATTCATTGGTGTAAATTAAGAATTATTTTGATTTTAATCATTTTTGATTAATTTAAAAAATTAATTTTGTTAATTAAAAAATATTAACCATGACCACTCACAACGAATTTATCGTTGACCTAAATTTGAGTTGGTAGCATTTAGAGTTATTTAGGGATTTTTTGTTTTTGTGTGAGTTAAGTTGGTGGAATTGGGATTTTATGAATACAAACATTGAAGAAATGTCAATTTTGTTGGTTTTTAATTTTTTCGGATTTTATAAACGAAAATTTGATTAATGGATCATTTAATGGATTAATGGAATATCTTCCTAGATAAGTAAGAAATTATGGAATGGAAGAAAAATTCTTGGAGATTTATTATAAGGTAAATACAACATAACATTAATGTGTAATTTGTAGATAAATTTGAAAAGATAATGATGATTTTTGAAATATATTGGATAAAATATCACCATGACATATTCACAAAGATAAGGAACTGCTACTTTGAGGATACAACTATATTCCCAATTAGAAATTAACATTCAATTAGAGCTAATCGGCAGCCGAAGAAAAGCTGGACACGAATAGAATGTCCTTGAAGTCAGCTCATTATATCAGATGATTCTACAACAAAAATTTATTTCTTAATTCATCATACAAAACAAATCTCCTCTTTTCAACGACAACAGTCACCATACAAAATCCACCCCCAACTGTTTATAATTGATGGTACATCCGAATGCAAACAATATAGTGTCATTTACCCAGCTATGATCAAGACTTAATACTTGTCAAGTCCTAATTCAGGTCATCAGAGTCTCGTTTGCGTGAGGTTGACTTGAATACAAGAGGCTGTATAGACTGTAGCACCAGAACAGTTCCTGATGGGATAACTTAGTTAATTGGGACAAGAAGACAGTGCGAACAAAAAAAAATAACCTACATCTTTGCCTCTTGAGGTACCTGGAATTTCTTCCCTAACCCTCTTCATCGGACCTAAAACAAACGGAAAATATATTACAAAATTTTCACTAATTAATAGTGACATCGGAAGTGGAATTGGGAAGGACAGTCGGACTCCTGGATCGTCAGACGAGAAGCAGCCTTGGCCGTTTGTGGCGAAGGTGTTCAACGTCGTAATCCGTACTGGCCTTGTCACGAATGAACTCCTCGATGGTCGCTATCTGGGAATCATTGTGCAGTGTCGCATTATTGACAAACCAAGGTGCATCAAATGCCATCCTTAGGACCTTGTTCTGAACAACTTGGAGTTTTTGCACGTGCGAGTGCGCGGCGTAACCCCAGACGGAAGAGGCGTAAGTCATCGTAGGTCTGATAACCGCTTTGTAGAGTCGAATCTTCCGTAGAGGATCCAACTTACTTCGGCGATTTATCGGTTCGCCATCGACTCGATGTGACTTTTCCAAGTTAGTTTAGAGTCCAGAATGACACCCAAATACTTGGCTTCAGAACGTTCAGTACCATCGCATCGGGAGGCATAATAATGTATAACCGAATAATCAGCTTTCCAAACCAACCCAACCTTTCTTTTTGTAGAGGGAAAAAGATCTTTTAGTCTAAGGACAGTTAGCACTTGATATGTGAGGCATCTTTGGAATCGCCTTTTAGCATACTTCAGAACGCTGACTGAAATAGGCCGTTCACAAAATCGTCATGGATCTTTGTCTCCTCGACAGGATATCCGAAAGACAGGTGACTTTGTGCTTCGTGTAAGGGAGAGAATCTCGCGATAAAACTGCAAAAGACGAAAAGACGTTGGGTGGACTAATAATAATCCTGTCATTATAATCCTAGATAAAATCCTGACATGGAATGGACATTTGTAAGGAGTTTTACACAAAGCTAGACTATCCTTGTGGATTTGTCGTACATTTTGTGAAAAAAATTGGGGTCTTACCCCTGAAAGACTTTACTGGCTCTATGTGACTGGTTAGACCTGTAATAAAATTACATACGAAGCAGCAGCTTGGTATACGAAAGTCCGATAGACTTCAGTTATCAGTAAACTTTAGCAATGAATGTTATGCTTGGTTTATCTCTTTTGGATTTGCATATAGAGAAAGTGGCTAGAACTACCATTTACAGATTTAAGCAATATATTCAAAACTGTTCCGACATGTCCTACCAATGGGCTGCGGAAAATATAAGCAGTGATATTGTGGTATCAATCCCGTCTGATTTGGCGGAATCACTATCAGTGATTAATGCTCGATACACGATTTTAATGCCTGGACCAAAAACGCCGGAAGGTGTCGGGGCAGGATTATACAGCCAGACACTTCGGATTAAGCAAGCTTACAGTCTGGTTACGTACTGTACTGTATTCCAGGCGGAAGTATTTGCTCTTGACATGGGTGCTAAAATCCTTCTTGAGAGAGGGGTGAACACCATGAGAGTACGATTTTTCTCAGGCAGTCAAGCCGCTCTCCTTGCTTGACTTTGGTAAAAGAACTTTAAACACACTGTGTTGTGATAACAGAGTTTCTCTGATCTGGGTCCCCGCTCACTTTGGGGTTGCTGGCAATGAAGCAGCAGGTGCGATAGAGAGGGCAGCAAATAAATGATAAGATAAGTTAGAAATTATGAAATGAAAGAAAAATTTTTAGTGATTTAAATAAGGTAAATACAACATCACATTAATGTGTAATTTGTAGATAAATTTGAAAAGATAATGATGATTTTTCAAATATATTGGAACAATAACTCAAAATTATGGATATGGTTGATGAATGAAGTATCACCATGCCATCGTATGACATATTCACGAAGATAAGGAGCTGCTACTTCGAGAATACAATCCTCACAGCCACTATAACCCCAATTAGAAATTAATCAGTTTAAAAGAACCAATCTCGCTCTCCTCTTAATATCTGCTGGAATACCTTTTTTATTAAGGTAGACCATCCTGCACGTTATTCCAAAATCGTGTCATCAATACTAATCTCTGCGGACATAATAATTAACCTTCTGCACTTCTTGAGTAATCGAAAACCTACGATTTGGGTGGACACGTTGTTTGGATGACACAATATTTCGGCTATTCAGGATTGTTTTGTCATGATATAGCGTGAATGCGAGGTCATCCAGCCCCAACAGTTTATAATTGGTGGTACAAATAAAAAAATTAATAAAAGTAATACGTTTCTGTTGAGTGCGTGTGGTTTGTAACAGAATTAATGTCAGATACTTGTAAACTCCTAATTCAGGTCATCAGAGTCTCGTTTATGCGAGGTTGATTTGAACACAAGAAGCACATGCTCTTCACTCAAGTTGATGCAGGGTAACCTCAGAGGACACACTTGATTGAAATTAAAACGAACCTTATACTGACAGAATACAATTTCGACCAGCCGTATAAGGTCATATTTAGAAGCAGAGATGATTTGACAAAAAATTCCTTCTTGGGAGAGGGGTGAAGACCATGACAGTACGATTTTTCTCATACAGTCAAGCCGCTATCCAGACGCTGCAGGCCGTGAAAATGGTGTCGGCTCTGGTTAATAACTGTAAAAGAACTTTGAGTTGTGATAACACAGTTTCTATGATCTGGGTCCCCAATCACTCTGGGGTTGCTGGTAATGAAGCAGCAGGTGAGCTAAAGAGGTTGTGACGCCAAAGCCACCAGTTGGTGTATCATTTGAGTTGGCCAAGCATAGGATTGGATTGTGGAATGAAGAGGGATTTCGCCTCCTGAGGACCAGATCTCCTGGAATGAGACACGCTAACTTGTTTGTTAACATCGCCACCCGGTTAAACCCGGGAATATTTTAGGACTTGCTCGTAGCAACATTAAAGTTCTAATGGGTGTCTTTACTAAGACTAGCTAGTAGTATTTATGAGTAGATCTGAGACTTGTAGTATTTATTACATGAAACTTAAAATCGTAATTAATGTATGAAATGAAAGAGCAACTCAAACAGTTCCGTTTGTAGGTACACGTATGCTAGAAAGCGGTGGTAGCAAAAATGGCGAATAGAGAACAGAGAAAGCTCTTTGTGTTCTGCAGTTTGCAAAATACGAATATGTAGTTATTGTGCAACTTCATTTGGCAGCAAGATAGTACACGCGATTAGTTGAACGTCATGTATCGACTTGAAGTGTGTCGTGTGACGAATGGGGCTCACATTGAACACTTGTAAGCTTTCATTTCATGTATTAATTATGATTTTGATAATATCTACAAAGCGTAGTTATTAGTATCCGTTTGCTAAACCGTTTGAGAAAGAAAAAAATGTTTTCTACAAAAGTTGTTTGACTCATCACTTTCTATTACGTAAAATTATTTTGACTTATACAGGGTGTTCCATTTCGGCGTAACGGAGAGTATGTAACTTTTTTTTAATGGAATACCCTATATATTTTATCATATTATGAATAGAATTAAATTTGTTTATACAATCGTATGTGTTACTAACTCATAGCGTTCATAGTTCCTGAGATATTCAATTGTTTTTCCAAAATGTGTCAATTGCAGGATCTTTTTAAAAATTTTGCCTTGAATCTATGTCAGACAATAGTCAAAGCCAGTAGGTAGATGATAGTATTCAAAGATATTAGATGCACTATACAGGGTGTTTATAAAGCTTAGTTACTTTTGATGTTTTTCAAATGGCTTTTTCTTAAGTTTTTTAAATGGGACACCCTGTATATTGTGTGCTGGTTGAATTGGCCATCAAATTACCTTTAATTAATGATAAGTATGTCATATATCTAGCTTTAGTAGTTCTCCTGATATTTAGAATAGACTGTCTTAAGTATGACGTCACGTTAGTCGGTCCCCATCTCTATGACGTAAGGCTTAGGTTGTCTATTAAATTTAAAGAATAATGTGTCAACGGCTACAAAAATAACATCGAGTGTAAAACATTCATGAGCTACTAGATTAAAATGTTACTTTGCCTTTTGATGAGGAAAGAAATGAATTTTTAAGAAAAACGAAATACTATCGTAAAAAGAATGTTTTTAGGATCTTAATAATAAAAAAAAAATTATGGCATTCCACTTAAAAAAAAAAAGAGTTGAAAGTCGCCATTTTGAAATAATTCGTCAAATTGAAAACGTGTATCACCATCGTGTTTTAGGCAGTGTTGTTAAATACCCGGGTATTTATTTTCAAGGGAAAATTCCCTGGATATATACCCGGAGGTATTTACCCAAGATGGGTATTTAGAGGTATTTATAAAATTTGATTTAAATTGAGTTGATGGCAGTTGAAGTACTTCAAGAATGCAGAGTCAATTATCGATACACCAAACTTATTTATTACATTTAAAGGATTCCTACAATGACGGTAAAATTGCATGAAAGTACTGACCGAATACTCATTGGGCGTGGGGTAAGATTATGTTGAACCCAAATTGTTCATCACAGTCCTGGAGAGTGCATTTAAACAACTGGATTAGACCCAAAAAGGTATAAACATTGATGGCAATACCTCAGTAATTTGCGCTACGCGGACGATATAGTCCTTATTTCGGATAGTCTTGGAGAGATGAAACTGATGCTGAAGTATGCAACTGAGTCGAGCTAAATATCAACAAAATTTAGGACAAATCTTGTTTCAAGCTCTAACATCAATATTGGTGATAATGAATACTTCTATCTTGAATACTTTCGATGGTATGTCATTAATCCCTGATGCCTTTCCATGTTTTGACGCAGTGATTGCGTTTTGAACCTCACTAATTGATATAGGTTCCATGACACTATCCTTTTTTTGGCGTGACGGACTGCTGTCTATTTCCAAATCAGTTTCTATGCTTAACAGGTTTTGGAAATAATTTTTCTAAATGTCACATATTATTTTTCCTGTTCCATCTCAGCATAGAGCTACGTGCGATTTGTGCCTTTGTCTTAACTGTCTAACAAATTTATACACATTCCTGGTGTTATTAGCTTTAAGTGTACATATATTTCGGAAAAGTTTATATTTTCACTACCGACCATTCTCCTTTACGTAATACTCTTCGAAAATATTTAACGATTTCTTTAATGCTTGAAAAACAACTTTGAATGTCCTAAATTGAGTATCAGTCTAATATTAATGACTAAATTCAGTTTTTGTGCTTCATTAATTCTTGTTGTTTGATTCTTTTCTAGTCATATTGCACTTCCATCAAATCCAAGATTC
>NW_019280830.1:158453-188366 GCF_000648695.1 Onthophagus taurus
TCTCTGTGACGTCAGGCTAGGCAGTCTATTTATCATTGCCTACTTATAAAATAATGTATTTTATTCAATTTCGAGGTTAATTATAAAGGTAAGTATAGAGTATTATATATCATTGAAAAGCTTGAAAAAAATCCAGTTCAATAAAAAAATAAAATATAGGTGGTTCCATTTAAAAAAACCTAAGTTGTGTTTATAACTCAAAAACCGTGATGACTAGAAAAATTCTACGTGCACCATTGGATTCTCCGTGAAAAAATCTATTAGAACCCGTTTTTACTTTTTTACTAAGTTTCCGGATAGCCGAGATACGGGGGGTGTCTGAAAATCGTAAATTTTGAAATACTCCCTGTATATCAAAAACGAAGAGGTCTATGAAAATATGGTTTGCGGCATTATAAGTTTCACAAAAAAGTAGCTCAGGTTCGCGAAAACCGCAACTTTCTATCTTTCATAATAACTGAGATATCCGAAATTTGGACACCCTGTACTGTTTGGGTATTTACCCTGAGCCGGGGTAAGTACCCAGATAAATACCTACCCGCCGGGTATTTACCCAGCGCCCATCACTGGTTTTAGGACATAAAACATATTACTGCCAAGTATTTTGAAAGTAGTATCTATAGTGTGGCTAAAAAAATAAGGCGCTTACTCTGAAACAGGCTGTATAGCGCAATAAATGTATACACCCAAACCCTCTACTCTCCTATCTAGCCATCTAGATATCTCTTCATCATCCCGCTCCATCAACAGATACTTTGACAGTTCCTTTGTCACTATCTCCCCATACCTTACATTATATTTTCCTTCCTGTATCTGTACCCTCCTCTCCTGCCATTTCACCTCTCTCCACCCTTTTATCGCCGATCCTAGTTACTGAATATTCCACTCTCCTATAATATCCTTCGCTATCTCCCTGCCCATATATCAACCTCCTCTCCTTATTCTCTCAGGATCCCGACCTTCCTAGTATACTCTTTGATTTCCTCTCCTTCTTCTCCTCCCTTTGCAGAACTTCATGATCTTTGTCTTTTACAATTAATTAAGAAGTTGTTAAGGGTGGGAAGTGAAGTGACGTGTATTGATAGAGCGAATTGGAATAAAAATCAAAGAATTTTTAATTTTTTGCAAACAATTTTAATAAGTTAGTGCTTATTTAAACAAATCTTTAGGTCAATCTCTTTACAAGATTTTTTCTCTTAATTTTACATTTGTTTTAATAATTTAATTCTTTAAACGTACAAAGCCTTGAACTCTGAAAATCTCAAAATTGATTAATTAATTAAAAATTTACGAATTTTATTAACTAAGCTGTACCATCACTTACAATTAAAATTAATTTTTGATCAATTTTTTTTGGTACAAATAAATTAATTAAGTTCATCCTCCTCAGAGATATATTTTTTTTAATAATTATATGCACAATAATTGAAATTATTTTAACTTTTAATTAAATCTATTTTTCTTTTATTATTAATTATTGTACAAGAATTATTAAAATCTCTTCCGATTTAAGAAAATATATTTTTGCAGACTAGATTTTCTTTATTACTTAATTATATTGACCTAGAATTGTTATTTTTTAATTAATTTGTTCATTTCTATAATTTTATCTCAAAATCTGGACGTTTTTCAACAAAAAAAAGTTTTAATTAATAAATAGGACGCAATAAATAGTAATAATTAAAAAAAAAAGATAAAACACTCAATAAAATATAAACTGTACTTTTTATGTACAAAAACACACAAGATTTTTTTTTCAAATTTTTTTGAAATAATTCTCTTTAATAAATCGTTTTTTAAATAATCATCTCATCTAAACAACCGTTTTCTTCTCTTTTATACAATAAAATTCATTTATATTCGTTTCGAATTCGATATTTAAAAATAAAAACGCCATGGCGTCTCCTTTTGGGCCAAATTAAAAATGTTCATCTCTTTAAAAATGAAAGAAAAAATTATAATCCAAGTAAATGGTATCCTCCTTTACTTTACAAATGAGATTTTTGACCATCCAGCTCGTAGAAAAGCACATAAGCTTCCCCACTTATTATATTTTTCGGAGAAATCAAACAAACCCTAAAAAATAAAATTTAAAAATCAATTAATTTTATGAAAAACGTTTAATTACCTAGAATCATTATATTCATGCCACGATTGCGAATATGGATGTCTACAATACGCCGTGTAATGCCCGCTGTAAGTTGTACCACTATGATTCGAAATTGCGTATAAATTATATCTTGATTGGCTGCGATTATCCGCCGCGTAATTACTCATATCCAATCCTTCCAACGGGAAATCAACGGTCACCGAGAGTTTCCCTCGAAAACGCTCCATCGGCGAAAATCTTTTTAAATGTATCACCAATATTTTCGGAAACTTTTGTATCGTAAACGATTTCGTACATTTTCTTCTTTCTTTACATTTAGAACATGTCTAAAAATCAATTTAATCTTATTTTTAAGAGTTAACGTTAATTTATTATCTTACGGGTTTTTCATCTCCATCTAAAGTTTCTTCCCGTGTAAAACTATCGAGACACTGTTGCAATCGAATAGGGCCTACTTTTTGAGGAATCGGCAACGAAAGATCCCAAAACGGGTCGAACGTAACCGAACAATGCCCGCAATGGGTGCATTTTAACGTTGATTTTAATTGACCGACGAAAATATCGACTATTTTTGAATTATCCATTCGAAGATATCTTTGCCAAGATTCCGCAGATTTTTCACTATCACTAAAAAAATTTTTATATATTTATTTATTTATTTATACAGTGAATCGCACTTAAGATGCAATAAAAAAAATATATTTGCATAGAAACCAGGACGCACCTACTTAGCCCCACATAAAATGCAATATGTCAATACATATATGAAGACGCATGATATTTTCTAGGTCTAGTGTTAGTTCTTGTTTTAAACTATCACTAGAACTAACACAAGATCTAGAACTAGAACCATTCGGGTTTAGTCTCTTAAATGCAACATAGCTTAATAGTACAGGTTAACAAGTAACAGGTTTGTTAATTGTTAATTAATTATTTAAATTACAAAAAAGAAAAGAGGTAGGCAACCCAAAGTGTACTGATGCATATATGGTTGCATAACTTTGGAATGATTATTTTGGCGGGAAAATGATAGATGGCGCTGTAAACATAACTAAAGTCCCTAGATTTACAAAGCTGCGCATTTTGGCTCGAAAGTCAAGCGGGAAATTTAAAACTATGTCGATCTATTGATAACATTACGCCAAAATTCCTTTTTTTTCGAAGAGTCGAAAGCCTTTCTTACTGCTAGTTTTGCAACTCCAAAGGCAATAAGCTGTCAAACCGCCATTTTGGCTCGAAAACAGGCGTCATGAACCGCGGTACTTTGTAAATCTAGGGACTTTAAACTAAAGCATGTTTGAAATAATTATAAAGCATTAATAAGCAGTAACCATAGTTACTAAACTACTATGTACTTGCATTGTCCCACATAAAATGCAACATAGCTAATAGTACAGGCATTGGGGAGTTTTGCAAAAGAAAAGTTGTGCTTGTAAAAGGTGACTCTGACATTCCATCTTAAGAAACGCACTAATTTTCTAGTTTTACACTAGCACTGTTATTATGTTGAATTAATTAACACTATACCTAGAAGTAGAATCATTTGGGTTTAGCCACACGTTTCTAAAAACGGCTAAACCCAAATGATTCTAGTTCTAGTATAGTGGGTTTAGCCGCACGTCTTTAAAGACGGCTAAACCCAAATGATTCTAGTTCTAGGTATAGCATTAGTTCTAGTTTTACACTAGCACTATTACACTATGTAGAACTAACCTCAAAATTTGGTTTTATTTTTGGGTTGGGTTGGTATTACTGATCGATGGGTTAAAATAACTTATTGCATATATTTTATGGGTTAATTATACACCTTTTTTGTATGCAACGTTTTTTTTCCATCACTTATAAATAACGAGTTATAGGAGAAAATTGTTTAAAATGTCAAAATTTCTATTTTTCTTAGGTTGCGTATCAATAAAAATATGCAACATATTGATATTTTATGCTAATTGACATTACCTACCACCTACCAGTGTCTTAAAAAGGATCAATTCAGAAATTTTTTAGTTATATACGTGCTCTTTTTTTAACATAAATGGATAGAAAATTAAAAATCCTTTAAAATGAACTCAAACTCGGCACATTTATCTCCAACCGTTATCGAGATATCTTAATTTTTTGCAAAAAAGATGGCGATTATTTGACATTTGACTGATTATAACCTAACTTTTTTTTATTTTAAACGTAAACATCAAGTTTGGTATCAAAGTAAAGCATTTTTGATTCTTATTAAGGTCATTTCAATATTTATCAAAAAGTCGTTATTTTCAATTTTGACATTTGACAGTTTCTAACCTAACTTTTTTATTTTTTAAACCAAATACATCGTGTTTGGTATCAAATTCAAGTATTTTTGATTCTTATTAAGATGATTTCAATATTTATTAAAAATCGTTGTATTTAATTTTGACATTTGACAGTTTTCAACCCAACTTTTTTATTTTTTAACCCAAATACATCGTGTTAATAAATATAATATAAATATACGTGGCGAAAATCGTCTTGTCGATTGAATATCACTTTAATTTCTAAGATGCGAATATATCCGGCATACCCACTTCGCAGCGACTTTCGTGATGACGATTATATGCGACATAAGCGCTTAAGAGGTTAGTGAATAATCTCGTATTTAGAGTCGTTTAATAAGTATTCATAAAAATATATAATATATAACTTATAATCTTATTTGATCGATGTGTTTGTTTGAAAGTACGTTATGCATTTCGAATAACCACCGGGTCATATTTACTTCGTAAAGAATGTTTGCGGTCAGATATTGGACGATAAAGCCAAAGAATCTACAAGATACAATAGAGATCGGTTGAATATGGTCTCGGAATAATGCAGTACCCAGATCNGGCTAAACCCGAATGTTTCTAGTTCTAGGTCTAGTGTTAGTTCTAGTTTTCCACGAGTACTATCACTAGAACTAACATAAGACCTAGAACTAGAATCATTCGGGTTTAGCCGTCTTGAGAGACGTGCGGCTAAATCCGAATGTTTCTAGTTCTAGCTGAAATGTTGGTTTTAGTGACAGTGCTAGGTAGCTCTAGTTAGCATTAGATACCACTGTGTTGCATATTTTTATTGAATTAAAACTAAAAGTAACACAAGACTTAATTTTATTATTATATTCGTAATCTTTATAAAATAACCTTTAAAATGAGTCCAAACATGATGCACTTATCTCAAAAAACAAAAAAGTTAGAATAAAAAAAAACATTAAACCCGAAGTTAGCAACCATAAAGATAGCAATTTAATTATTAAATATTAATACCAACCTTAATTTTAGATTTTTTTTATTATATTTTTGTTTTTGTGAGAAATTTTATAGACATTTTATAAAAATTAAGGATATGTCAAAATGACATTGACATTTCAAACCGGAAGTTGCTTATATCTCGAGTAATATTGGAATTAAACGTATCATATTTGAGCTCAAGGATTTTTAATGAAGATTACAAATATGTCAAAAATGAGGTTGACACTTTAAACCTGAAGTTAGTTATCATATAATAGATAAATGGACAACTTTATGGTGTACTTTCATGATGTATTCTTTATTAAAAAAATTTTAAAATGAGTCCAAACATGATGCATTCATCTCAAAAAGCAAAAACGATAGAAATGTACTTAATAAGAATCAAAAATGCTTTCGTTTGATACCAAACACGATATATTTGGATTAAAAAATAAAAAAGTTAGGTTAGAAACTGTCAAATGTCAAAATTATATATAACAATTTTCGATAAATATTGAAATGATCTTAATAAGAATAAAAAATGCTTTAATTTGATACCAAACACGATATGTTTAGGTTAAAAAATAAAAAAGTTAGGTTATAAACTGTCAAATGTCAAAATTAAATATAACGATTTCTTGATAAATATTGAAATAATCTTAATAACAATCAAAAATGCTTTAATTTGATACCAAACACGATATATTTGGGTTAAAAAATAAAAAAGTTAGGTTAGAAACTGTCAAAATTAAATAACGATTTTTTGATAAATATTAAAACGATCTTAATAACAATCAAAAATGCTTTAATTTGATACCAAACACGATATATTTGGGTTAAAAATAAAAAGTTAGGTTATAAACTGTCAAATGTCAAAATTAAATATAACGATTTTTTGATAAATATTGAAATGATCTTAATAAGGGTCAAAAATGCTTTCATTTGATACCAAACTTGATATGTTTACGTTTACAATAAAAAAGTTAGGTTATAATCTGTCAAATGTCAAATAATCGCAATAATTTGCAAAAAATTAAGATATCTCGATAACGGTTGGAGATAAATGTGCCGAGTTTGAGTTCATTTTAAAGGATTTTTAATTTTCTATCCATTTATGTTAAAAAAAGAGCACGTATATAACTAAAAAATTTCTGAATTGATCCTTTTTAAGACGCTGGTAGGTGGTAGGTAATGTTAATTAGCATAAAATATCAATATGTTGCATATTTTTATTGATACGCAACCTAAGAAAAATAGAAATTTTGACATTTTAAACAATTTTCTCCTATAACTCGTTATTTATAAGTGATGGAAAAAAACGTTTCATACAAAAAAGGTTTATAATTAACCCATAAAATATATGCAATAAGTTATTTTAACCCATCGATCAGTATTACCAACTCAACCCAAAAATAGATCCAAATTTTGAAAAATTAAGCCTTAATTTTAGCCTAACACGGCTAAACCTTAATGTAAGTTCTAGTGACAGTGCAAGTGTAAAACTAGAACTAACACTATACCTAGAACTAAAATCATTTGGGTTTAGCCGTCTTTAGAGACGTGTGGCTAAACCCAAATGATTCTAGTTCTTGGTCTAGCGTTGTATAACAATTAAAACTAGAACTAACACTATACCTAGAATTAGAATCATTCGAGTTTAGCCGTCTTTAGAGACGTGCGGCTAAACCCGAATGATTCTAGTTCTAGGTATAGTGTTAATTCTGCATAGTAGCAGTGCTAGTGTAAAACTAGAACTAACACTAGACCTAGAAGTAGAAAGTTTCGGGTTTAGCCGTGCGTCTGAAGACGCACGGCTAATCCCGAATGTTTCTAAGTTCTAGGTCTAGTGTTAGTTCTAGTTTTAATTGTTATACAACGCTAGACCAAGAACTAGAATCATTCGGGTTTAGCCGTCTTAAGAGACGTAGGGCTAAACAGAAATGTTTCTAAGTCTAATGTTAGTTCCAGTAACAGTACAAGAGTAAAACTGGAACTAACACTATATCTAGAACTAGAATCATTTGGGTTTAGCCGTCTTTAGAAACGTGTGGCTAAACCCAAATGATTCTACTTCTAGGTATAGTGTTAATTAATTCTACATAATAACAGTGCTAGTGTAAAACTAGAAAATTAGTGCGTTTCTTAAGATGGAATCTCAGAGTCACCTTTTACAAGCAAAATATTTCTTTTGCAAAACTCCCCAATGCCTACTATTAAGCTATATTGCATTTTATGTGGGACAACGCAAGTACATAGTAGTTTAGTAACTATGGTTACTGCTTATTAATGCTTTATAATTATTTCAAACATGCTTTAGTTTAAAGTCCTTAGATTTACAAAGTACCGCGGTTCATGACGCCTATTTTCGAGCCAAAATGGCGGTTTGACAGCTTATTGCCTTTGGAGTTGCAAAACTAGCAGTAAGAAGGGCTTTCGCCTCTTCGAAAAAAAAAGGAATTTTGGCGTAATGTTATCAATAGATCGACATAGTTTTAAATTTCCCGCTTGACTTTCGAGCCAAAATGCGCAGCTCTTTGAAAACCTAGGGACTTTAGTTATGTTTACAGCGCCATCTATCATTTTCCCGTCAAAATAATCATTCCAAAGTTATGCAACCAAATATGCATCAGTACATTTTGGGTTGCCTACTTTTTTTTATAATTTAAATAATTAATTAACAGTTAAGCTATGTTGCATTTGATGTGGAACAGTGCAAGTGCATAGTAGTTTCATAACTATGGTTATTACTGTTATATTCAATCAAAATCTAACCTCAATTTTTCATCGATTTCGGTATGAATCGGAGCCGGTTTAGACGTAACCCTATTTACGTCTTCGTGGAGCCCCTCAAGAAGATATCTTAAAAATTCTTGGGCATCTTGTTGCGCATACCCCATAAAACGAGGCGCAAACCTTTGAATTTGCGATTTTAAAGACACGGTGTTAACCACTCGATCCATGCTATCTTCAGACCAAAGTTCTTTTGTAACTTGAGCGAACGCTAACAAACAAAATCAATTAATTTATTACCTAAACTCAATTAATTAATTAATTACCTTTAATCAAAGCCCCTTTCATACTCGAAATCGAGGTGTTAATTTCATTCGCGTATTGATCTTTCCTTAGGTACTCAAGTAAAGGTTTCGTGTTTGATAGGCACTGAATGACGGAGTTCATAAAACAAGTATTCCCGATATTTTTTAATCCGTTGAGACCCCCACCTTGGGAGGCTCCTCCCAATAACGTTTGTTTTCGGTCGTAAATCTTCTCTTCGTCACGTTCTAAAGACACCCGATTGTTATTTGCGGATGACGACGACGATGATGTACTAGCCGTGGCATTATTCCGAGTTAGGGTTCTGCTGTTTAAGGGTTGCGAGGTGGATAAATCCTGAAAATGAATAAATTAACACTAAATTAATAATTTGACGTAACCTCACTTTTTGATTTTTTTGTATTTTCGTTATAATCAAATCGAAACGGGAACGTTTCGCGCTATCTAAAAACCCGAGAATAAACCCGTAAAGGAGGCAACACAGGATTGTGCCCCAAAGTGTGTATAAAATGATCGGTGCGAATTTTTGAAACATTTTTGGCGGTGTTTAGGGGACTCATCAAAGATTTATTTCTTTCTTCTTTTGCGATAAATGCTAAATTTCTTTATTATTATAAAATTAAACGATTAAAAGTAATTCGCGAGGTAAAAATAAAACTTTTAGGTTAGGTTGTTTTAATTAGATTTAGTTAAAGCGCCATCTATCAATGAATGTACCAATTTATGGGCCATCTATGAGTCAAACAATAGAATTACCACAATATTTTTTAAATTATTTAAATAATATAAAGCGATAAAAAGTACTCACTGTTAAATAATAATGTCTAATAGACATGTTTCGCGAAAAAATAGCTCGTTTGGTGAATTTGGCACGAAAACTTTGACACGTGCTCGGGGTTTTGCGCTTAAATTAGCGCCAAATTTTTTTTGTTGATTTTTCTACATGTTCGCCAAAGAAAAAGCGTCCGGGGGACGACGATCCACCTCGGACAACCACTTTTTCCTCAACTTTAATCTTGACATGTTTTTCAAAAATCGCATCAAAAACACCCAATTCGTATTAAAACAAAACAACATCGTCAAATCATTCATAGCAACTTCGATAACTATAAAATCAACTACATTTTTTTTATTAATTTTTTAAATACCACCACGTTTTCGTAAACGATTTCTTTAAATGTTTATTTAAAACACCATTTGTAACAAATTGTCTTATTTAAATCGCAATTACGATTAAATAATTAAAAATTTACTTAATACCCAAGATTACAAGATATCTTGGTTGCTAAGTAACCAAGTAAACTTAACCTCAAATTCTTAAATTATCTTTATTACTCACTGGTAGAGATACCTCGTAATCGAAAAGTCGCGTGTAATATCTCAATTTGTACTCCAATTTATGTAGACGAGAACAAACAGTCTCGAGATCCCTGTAAAACTGTCTCACAGCGTTCACGTATTGAGTTCTTAAACGTTTCAATCGAATCACTTTCCATTCGGCGCGTTTTTGACGTCTCATTAAAAATTATTTTTTGACTTTTAATGTCAACAAACAAAAATTAACATCAAAAATAATTCATTGAGGTTAAAAGACTAATCTAAGGCATAATCTAAATAAATTTAATAATATGGGAATAATAATTTAATAATAATAATAATTTTAGTGACTTTTATAAAGTTGGGGATTTTTTGTTTTTTAAAGTTTAATGCAGAACGTAAAATTAAATCGTTTTAATTTAATCAATTAATTCATGGAGCCAAAACACAACTACGCATTTAAACTAAATTAAATTATTAATCTCTTAATTACGTTATTTTAACCCAAATAATTAAATAAATTAATTCTATTTAAGGTTAATTTTTCAAAAACAAATGAGCGCACATGACGCCACCATGAAGAAGTGTGGACGACTTTACACGAAACGCTTACGAAGATTGCCCTAAAACATCTTAAATTAAGTACGTATTTAAATTATTTTAATTAATTAATCTTTTTATCAAAAAAAATAATCATTTTTAATCGAAATAATCCCCAAAATAATTTTAATTTATTCATTTCAGATTAATTTTTTCAAAATAAACGAGCGCACATGACGCCACCGCAGAAGTGTGGACGACTTTGCACGAAACGCTTACAAAGATTGCCCTAAAAATCATAAATTAAGTAGGTATTTAAATTATTTTAATTAATTAATCTTTTTATCAAAAAAAAATAATCATTTTTAATCGACATAACCCCCAAAATAATTTTAATTTATTCATTTCAGATTAATTTTTTAAAAACAAACGAGCGCACATGACGCGACCACGGAAGTGTGGACGACCTTGCACGAAACGCTTATGCAGATCATAATTAAGTACGTATTTAAACCGTTTTAATTAATTAATTTGGTTGTTAAGGCGATAATTAATTAATAATTATCGTTTTTGTCGAAATAATCCCCAAAATAACTTTTAACTAATTATTTAAGATTAAATTTTGAAAAACAAATGAATGCACATGACGCCGACTCAAGTGACTCAAAGTGTGGACGACCTTGCACGAAATCAAATGTAAGTAAGTAATTAAATTGTTTTATTTTATTTTTTCTTAATTATTAAAAAGAATGCTAAAAAGAATCTTTTGGGGCATTCTCTACCCGAAAAATTGCTTTTTATTTCATCGCGATATCCCAATTAGTTCCTAAGATACGAGACTTTTTAAAATCGTCCTTATCAACATAACCTCAAAAATTTATACAAAATTATTAATTAATTTCTTTTTAATTTTCAGACTCAATCACTTCATCATTTAGGACTCCTTAATAATTAAAAATGGTAAGTTTTTACGAATTATAATGTGTGGATAACAAATTTAACCTCACTTTTTCAAATTCAAATTCAACCCTTATCTCTAATAAAAATAAATAAAAACTTACATGAATTTCACCATTTTTAACATCACCACCATTTAAATCACCTTTTTCGTACGTTTTAACAGGAATATAGGATGAAAAATTACTAACTCGACTCGAACCGGGTAACACAACGGACGTTGAGCTGGATGATATTCCCGGCGGGGCCGTTGCTACACTATTATAATCGTCGTTTATCGAAATGGTAATCGAAGTTTGAGCACTTTCTTCGGTTGCCGTCGTTCCATTTGACTCTGTAACATAATCGTCGTCCTCCGGGTCCACAATTGTTTGCGATTCTTTTAATGTTGCCGGTACCCCATTAACGATCACTTTAATTTGTGACGATTTCGATAACGGTTTTAATTGAGAATTAATTGTTGTCGATGATGATGATGGTAAGGTGTTATCATTATTTTTTTCGGATTTTTTTTTGACAATTTTTATGTCATTTTTTTTGACAGATTGAGTGTCATTTTTAGCAATGTCATTATTTTTAGTGTTATTTTTTAACAATAATCGATTTTGATTTTCATTTTTATTATCTTGTTGTAAAAATTTGGATTCGAATTTTTTTCTCAACTCGGAAACTGGTTTCGGCGGGGATTCCTCTCGATTAATCGTGGTTTCGTTACCATTCGAATCGTTATTTAAATTAATATTGTTAGAATTCACACCAATCACTCCGTTATGACCGTTATTGAAAAGCCCACTTGTTTTTATTACCTTATTTTGTGTTGTTTTCGATTTCACCCCGGTTCTAACTTCCAAATCTTTTTCAGATCTCTCCGAAGATTTCTCTTGGTTCGTTGTGGGCGGTGGCGGTTTTCCGATATCATTGATGCTTTTCGAGCGGGAGATCCGGTCCTGGTTGGTTGTGGTGTGTTTGTTTCTATGGATCGCAGGGACGTAATTTGCGGGTGAGTATTTAATACGTAAATCTGATAACGAATCGACGACGTTGACCTGGGTGTAACGATTCGAGGGGTCTCGGGTTAAAGAATTTTCACGCCGACTTTCTAGTATTGAATTTTCGCGAATCGAGCCGATTCCTGAATCGCGGGAAAGTGATTCGCGCCTGCTCGTGCTTAAATTTCCATCACAAGATTCTTCGTAAAAACGAGTCGTTTTACCATCTTCTGTTATACTTCCGGATCTAAAATAAGAATAAAAAACTCAAAATAATTAGTCAATTTGACAAATTAAAAACAATTTTTTGGTGGTATAACTGTAAAAATGACAGGTAGAATGACACAATTGACAGATAGGGCCAATTTGACAGATTAAAAATTTATTCTTGGTGGTATCTTTAAAACTTATATTGAATGTAATTAAGTATAATGTTATGGGAGATCAGAGGTTGTATTAATTGTGGTTGGGAAATTCTTCAATTTTTTAAAAGTTTATCAATTTTTGTTTTGCAAATTGTCATTGAACAGAAATTTTCTTTTTTGCATACATTGATAATAATAAATACTTTTTTGGTCTTGTGTTATACAATGAGTTATTTCTTTGCAAACCATATTTAGCCCACTTCTTGTAGGTATTTAGTCTCCTGTAAGCAGTAATTAGTCTTCTGGTAGCAGCAGATAGTCTTCTAGTGACAGTAGCTAGTTCTTTGCCAGTAGTACTAACCAGTATTAGCAGTATCTATTCTTCGTCCAGTATTTAGTTTTCTTCAAGCAATAACTAATCTTCTAGAAATGCTACTTAATACTCTGCAAGCAGTACCTAGTCTTCTGAAAATATTACCTAGTATATACTCTGCAAATAGTAGTCTTCTATTACAAGTGTCTAGTCCTCCATTAGCAATATGTACTTCTGCAAGCAGTAAGTATTCTTTTGCAAGCAATAACTTTGCCAGTAGTACCAAGTTTTTCGAGGAGTAGATAGTCTTCTGCAAATAGTAGTCTTCTATTAGCAGTGTCCATTCTTCTGCTATCGAGTAGTAATTAGTCCTCTGCAAGCAATAACGAGTGTTCAGAAAGCAATATCTAGTTGTGTAGTACTAAGTTTTTCAAGGAGTAGATAGTCTTCTATTAGCAATATCTGTTTTTCTGCCAGTAGTGTCTACTCTTCTGTCAGTGTTATTTAATCTTCTTGAAGCAGTATCTAGCTTTTTCAAGTAGGTAGTGTTCTGTAAACAGCAGTCTTCTATTACCAATGTCTAGTCCTCCATTCGCGATGTCTATTCTTCTACAAGCAGTAACTAGTCTTCTGGTAACAGTAGCTGGTTCTTTACCAGTAGTATCAAGTTTGTTGAAGGAGTAGATAGTCTTTTACAAACAGTAGTCTTCTATTAGCAGTATCTATTCTTTTTCCAGTAGTGTCTAGTCTTCTGCCAATGGTATCTAGTCTTCTTCAAGCAGTAACTAGTCTTTTCCAAGCAGTAACTAGTCTTCTGTAAGCAATATCTAGTTTTCTGCAAGCAAAATGTAGTTTTGTGGTAACAGTAACAGGTTTTTATCTAGTAGTACTAACTTTTTTGAAAGAGTAGGTAATATTTTGCAAACAGTAGTCTTCTATTACAGGTGTCTAGTCCTCCATTAACATTAATATTTGGTCATTAAAGCCTGCAGGTTCATCATGGTGAAAGTTAATTGAAAAAAGGCCACAGGTCGATTCACGATGATTGTTTATTTTTAAATTCGGTACTACAATGTTTCGTTCATCACAAACAATCATCGTGGATCGATTTTCTGCAAGCAATATCTGATCTTCTGGTAACACTCTAGTTCTTTGTCGGTAGTATCAAATTTTTCAAGGAATAGATAGTCTTCTGCAAACAGTAGTCTTTTATTAGCAGTGTGTATTCTTCTACCATTGGTATTGGCAAGTAGTAATTAGTCTTCTGCAGGCAATAACGAGTGTTCAGAAAGCAATATCTGGTCTTCTTGTAACAGTATCTAGTTCTTTGCCAGTAATACAAAATTTTTTCAAGGAGTAGATAGTTTTCTGAAAACAGAAATGTTCTATTAGCAGTATCTATTCTTCTGCCAGTAGTGTCTAGTCTTCTGGAAACAGTACTTAGAGTATCTAGTTTTTTTTTCAGAAATAGGTAGTCTTCTGCAAACAGTAGTCTCCTATTAGCAGTGTCTAGTCTTCTCCAAGCAGTAACTATTCTTCTGCAAGTAATATCTAGTTTTCTGCAAGCAATATGTAGTCTTCTGGTAACAATAACTGGTTTTTATCCAGTAGTATTAAGTTTTTTGAAGGTGTAGATTGTCTTCTGCAAACAGTAGTCTTCTATTAGCAATATCTAGTCCTTCATTCTTTTTCCAGTAGTGTCTAGTCTTCTGCCAATGGTATCTAGTCTTCTTCAAGCAGTAACTAGTCTTTTCCAAGCAGTAACTAGTCTTCTGTAAGCAATATCTAGTTTTCTGCAAGCAAAATGTAGTTTTGTGGTAACAGTAACAGGTTTTTATCTAGTAGTACTAACTTTTTTGAAAGAGTAGGTAATATTTTGCAAACAGTAGTCTTCTATTACAGGTGTCTAGTCCTCCATTAACATTAATATTTGGTCATTAAAGCCTGCAGGTTCATCATGGTGAAAGTTAATTGAAAAAAGGCCACAGGTCGATTCACGATGATTGTTTATTTTTAAATTCGGTACTACAATGTTTCGTTCATCATAAACAATCATCGTGGATCGACCTGTGTCCTCTTTTCTATTAATCTCCATTAGCAATATGTTCGTTCTGCACGCAGTCAGTCCATTTTTTTGCAAGCAATATCTGATCTTCTGGTAACACTCTAGTTCTTTGTCGGTAGTATCAAATTTTTCAAGGAGTAGATAGTCTTCTGCAAACAGTAGTCTTTTATTAGCAGTGTGTATTCTTCTACCATTGGTATTGGCAAGTAGTAATTAGTCTTCTGCAGGCAATAACGAGTGTTCAGAAAGCAATATCTGGTCTTCTTGTAACAGTATCTAGTTCTTTGCCAGTAATACAAAATTTTTTCAAGGAGTAGATAGTTTTCTGAAAACAGAAATGTTCTATTAGCAGTATCTATTCTTCTGCCAGTAGTGTCTAGTCTTCTGGAAACAGTACTTAGAGTATCTAGTTTTTTTTTCAGAAATAGGTAGTCTTCTGCAAACAGTAGTCTCCTATTAGCAGTGTCTAGTCTTCTCCAAGCAGTAACTAGTCTTCTGCAAGTAATATCTAGTTTTCTGCAAGCAATATGTAGTCTTCTGGTAACAATAACTGGTTTTTATCCAGTAGTATTAAGTTTTTTGAAGGTGTAGATTGTCTTCTGCAAACAGTGATCTTCTATTAGCAATATCTAGTCCTTCATTAGCAATGTCTATTCTTCTGCAAGCAGCAACTAATCTTCTGCAACCAATATCTCGTCTTTTGGTAACAGTAGCTAGTTATTTTCCAGTAGTACCAAGTTTTTTCAAGGAGTACATAGTCTTCTATTAGCAGTACTATTCTTCTGTCGGTAGTATTTAATGTTCTGCCAGCAGTATCTATTCGTCTACAAGCAATTAGACTTCTAATTAGTCTTCTGCAAGCTCTAACTACTCTTCTGCAAGCAGTAACTAATCTTCTGCAAGCAGTAATTAGTTTTCTGCAAGCATTAACTAGTCTTCTACAAGTAGAAACTAATCGTCTGGGAGCAGTATCTAATTTTTACCAGGAGTATATTGACTTTTGCAAGCAGTGTCTTGTTGTTCATTAGCAATATCTCTTCTTTTTTCAGCAGTACCAAGTCTTCTAAGAGCAGCAGGTAGATTTCTGCCAATAGTGTCTTGACTTTCACAAGCAATATTTAGTCTTTTGTAGAACTTTTAGAGTTTCCAAGGGTATAGACTACCCAATTTAATTTTCAAACGCATAGTTTTTGGTTCCTACTCTAACTCATCAATGATGTGTTGAATCTTGAAATGAATGAAGGGAGTAATTTTTGTAAAAATGCAGTTGTCTTGGTGTTCTTGCAGTTGTAAAATTGACTACTACTTCATATAGACATAACCTACATTTTCAAGTAAACGTCAAAATGACAGAAAAACTGTCAAAATAAGTATAATAAAAAGACAACAATTGGTATTGATGAAAATTTGAAAATGATTGATGAAATGTTAAAAATAGATTTTTTTACCTTGAAAAAATTCTTCTACCATCTGTATCCGTATAACTTCTAGTGGAATACCTTTCGTAATAAAAATTAGGTGTATAAGTTGATGAGGGGTACCTATTTAAAGATGATGACCCCAAAGATGATCTGTACGCTCCGGTGACGCTGTTACGATGCGGTGAAAGTACAGGCATTTTTATTTTCCTTATATTCGACACAAAAAGAATTTTTAATTATTTTTTTCCATCAAGTTTTCGTTTTCCGTCCGTATTTCCCCCCCTTAGTTTCCTTATAATTCCAATTTTTTTTGCCTTATTAAATCTATAAAATAATAATAAAATTAAAAATCTATTTTTAAAATGGGAAATAAAATAGATCGCGATTTCTTTTTTACGAAGCGCGTTAAAATGACTCATCATCTAGTTGGTTTAGATTACATTTTTATCTCAAACTTACCGGTTTTGTTTCAAAATTTTTTTTTGCGGCGTTCTTTTCGGTGTCGGGTTACGTTCGATTCGGGTTAATATTCGAACTGAAAACGATCAATTTCGGTCAGAAAAACGGATGAAAAACCCAGTAGACCTCGCGTCGGCCATTTTGTCGTGACGTCATGGTTTAAAAACGGTCATCGCGGACGGCCTTGAGAGGAAATTTCACCTCCTTTTAATTTTTTTTCGAATCAATTTTTTTTATTTTTAAATCGTATGCATTTTATCTCCGGTTATATTTAAGTTAATTGGCACAATGAGGTTGAAATAAGTTAGGTTATATTTAACTTGGTATTTTAGGAGCATTTTAAATAAAAGAAAAAAAATAATCATAATAATAATAATAAGCGCCATCTCTTTTGCGATAGTCTAATTAAATTAATTTATTTTAAAATAAATAGATGGCGCGCTTTTTAAGAAAAATAAATTTATTTTATAAAATTGTGCTACAAAGCTATTAATTAAGTATAAAAAACTTGTACAATATAAAATTTGAGCAAAAAGAAATTTTACTAACAACCATTAAGAAAAGCGAAATATGATATAAAAGGATTTTTTATTAAGATTGATCTAATCGATCGATAACTGCCTAAAACTTCCATCAACGCCGAATAAATCGTCGTAATTGGTTGGTTTTCCCGGTCTTTTTGATTCATCGGCTTTAATGTTTTCTTGCTCTTTGAACCAGGCGGTGTTTTCATCTAATCTCTTAATCCAGTCGTCTAAAAATTTTAATTTTGTTTATTAAGTTGTCTATTACTGTTATAAAAATGAAAGAAATCACCATGGAATTGTTGAATTTTCCCAGCCGATCCGCCATACTCTTCCGGAAGAATGTCTTTCGGGACAAATTTATACAAACTTTCCATGTCGGAATGAACATGAATACGATTCCTAATTTTTTCTTTTAAGAAGGGTTTCACCCACTCGATTATTGTGTTTACTAAAGGAGATACGTTTACGACGTGGACTTCTTTTAATTTAACTGGGTATGCTTCCTAAAAAGAAATAATTTTAAGATTAATCCATTTGCATCATTTGGAAGAAATGACGAAGTAAATTATAATTATAATATAATCATCGTCTATCTAAGGGAATGACAAGAAACAATACGGCGACAAGATATACGCAGCAATTTGTTAATTATCGCTTGAAATAGAAGATGGCGTTGGAAAAAATTTATTTGTAGCATGAATCATGAAAATCGGAATGTAAATAACAAAGTTACAGTTTGGGGCGTTTTTTATGTGACACCCTGTATAATTGTAATGTAAACAAACAAAGAAATTAGGAAAAGAACAAGACTGAAAGATGTCATAGAAAGAACTGTATGGGTGAAGTGGAGATGAACGGAGCGGAAGCGGTAAAATGGTCGAAATGGAATTTAATAGGAAGACCACCTGGGAGATGCTTTAATAACATTTAGGAGAAAGCTGTGAAGAATTGGCTACAACCAGCATAAACGGTTAAATCTAAATGTTTTTAGCTTTAGATCAAGTGTTAGTTCTAATTTCAGTTGTTATTCAGCACCAATTTGTTGTATAATTTCTGTCAAATTTTGACAGCTTTTAAGTTGATTCTGTAAAATTTTGACAGCTTGACAGCTTTTTGACTGATGTTTAAAATTATTTTCATCTTACTTTTGAATTTAAATCACAAATTCGACTTATGTAATTTGCAATTTCATTTTGAAGAATTAATCAAAATTATTTTTTTAAGATGATTTTGTCAAATTTTGACAGTTTGACAGATCTGTGACAGATGCTTAAAGCTATTTTCGTCTTAATTTGGAATTTAAATAACAAATTCGACTTAATTCGAGACTTCATTTAGAAGAATTAATTCAAAACAGCCTATTTAAGAGAAATTGTCAAATTTTGACAGCTTTTAAGTTGATTCTGTCAAATTTTGACAGTTGAACAGCGTTTTAACGAATGTATAAAGTTATTTTCGTCTTAATTTGGAATTTAAATAACAAACCCTACATAATTCGCGACTTCATTTAGAAGAATTATTTCAAAACAGCCTATTTAAGAGAAATCTGTCAAATTTTGACAGCTTTTAAGTTGATTCTGTCAAATTTTGACAGCTTTACAGCTTTTTGACTGATGTTTAAAGTTATTTTCATCTTAATTTGGAATTTAATTACACAAATTCGACTTAATTTGCAATTTCATTTTGAAGAATTAATTCAAAATCACTTTTTTAAGATGATTTTGTCAAATTTTGACAGTTTGACAGATCTGTGACGGATGCTTACAGTTATTTGCGTCTTAATTTGGAATTTAAATAACAAATTCGACTTAATTCGCTACTTCATTTAGAAGAATTAATTTAAAACAGCATATTTAAGAGAAATCTGTCAAATTTTGACAGCTTTTAAGTTGATTCTGTAAAATTTTGACAGCTTGACAGCTTTTTGACTGATGTTTAAAGTTATTTTCATCTTAATTTGGAATTTAAATCACAAATTCGACTTAATTTGCAATTTCATTTTGAAGAATTAATTCAAAATCACTTTTAAGATGATTTTGTCAAATTTTGACAGTTTGACAGATTTGTGACAGATGCTTAAAGCTATTTTCGTCTTAATTTGGAATTTAAATAACAAATTCGACTTAATTCGCTACTTCATTTAGAAGAATTAATTCAAAACAGCCTATTTAAGATAAATCTGTCAAATTTTGATAGCTTTTATGTTGATTCTGTCAAATTTTGACAATTTCACAACGTTTTGACGGATGTTTAAAGTCATTTTCATATTAATTTGGAATTTAAATAACAAATTCGACTTAATTCGCTACTTCATTTAGAAGTATTAATTCAAAACAGCCTATTTAAGATAAATCTGTCAAATTTTGACAGCTTTTATGTTGATTCTGTCAAATTTTGACAATTTCACAACGTTTTGACGGATGTTTAAAGTCATTTTCATCTTAATTTGGAATTTAAATAACAAAATCGACTTAATTCGCCACTTCATTTAGAAGAATTAATTCAAAATAGCGTATTTAAGATAAATCTGTCAAATTTTGACAGCTTGACAGCTTTTTGACTGATGTTTCAAGTTATTTTCATCTTAATTTGGAATTTAATTACACAAATTCGACTTAATTTGCAATTTCATTTTGAAGAATTAATTCAAAATCATTTTTTTAAGATGATTTTCTCAAATTTTGACAGTTTGACAGATTTGTGACGGATGCTCAAAGTTATTTTCGTCTTAATTTGGAATTTAAATAACAGAATCGACTTAATTCGCCATTTCATTTAGAAGAATTATTTCAAAACAGCGTATTTAAGATAAATCTGTTAAATTTTGACAGCTTTTAAGTTGATTCTGTCAAATTTTGACAGTTTGACAGCGTTTTGACGGATGTATAAAGTTAGTTTCGTCTTAATTTGGAATTTAAATAACAAATCCTACTTAATTCGCGACTTCATTTAGAAGAATTAATTCAAAATCACTTTTTTAAGATGATTTTGTCAAATTTTGACAGTTTGACACCTTTTTGACGGATGTTTAAAGTTATTTTTGTCTTAATTTGGAATTTAAATAACAAATTCGACTTAATTTGCGGTTTTACTTAGAAGAACTAATTCATAATAGCGTATTTAAGATAAATCTGTCAAATTTTGACAGTTTGACACCTTTTTGACGGATGTTTAAAGTTACTTTTCGTCTTAATTTGGAAGTTAAATAACAAATTTGACTTAATTCGCGGTTTTACTTAGAAGAATTAATTCATAATAGCGTATTTAAGATAAATCTGTCAAATTTTGACAGTTGGACAGCAGAAAAATGTGTAACATTACTGTAAGGAATAGGTTTATATTTCAAGTTATTTATAGTTTTAACATAAAGAGGGTCTCTTTGTTGCTGTATTTTGTAAAATAGTCTATTAATGATGTGTCTTGGGAATTTATTATTATATGCAAGCTCAAACACATAGTCAATTTTGTCTGTTCTTGTTAAATTTAAGTCTAGAAAATTATATTACATATTCCCTAGATACAAAAAATGTCGTCGACATATCTCACCCGTTTATTAATATTTTTCTTATGAGGATTAATGTTATTTATAATAAAGTTTTGTTCAATGTGGTCCAAAAAGATATCTGCCAGGTTTTTTTAAACTGTCTTATTTTAATATTTTAATGTGTTTTTCGTTCTGCTAGAGTCGACTGAAGATGAGGGTGTACCCTCGAAACTAGTCTCGATATAAATTTATTAATATATTCAACTTATAATGCAAATTGGGTTAATTAATATTTACCTGAACAATAACAAGGAACTTTTTGACCATAGCCGGGGTAAATTTCGCGAAATGAGTGGGGGTTGCAACTGAAGCATCTAAAATATAAACATCCCCTGCAACCCCAGTTTCTTCAGCTTCCAATCGAACATCCCCAATCATAAGAACAATTTTCATGGCATCCGCAACACTTAAAGCGCTGTAATTCCTTTCTAGCCCACGCAAAACGATTACTCGTTTGCCATCGGGAGTTAAGCCGGGTAAAGGTGGAATATTTCTAAAGTGACAAAAAATGTTGTTAATTAAATGATTGTTGTAATTGTAGGAATTTTTGTGGAGATAACAACATAGTTTGACGATAAAAATTAATAATTATTTCCGATGAATCGTTTTGTTCTTGACGCACACCTTTTATTATTGTTTACAAAGTAATTTTGTTATTATCTCCCTTTTTTTATTTTTAATTATCGGCAATTATGAGACAATTATTTAAAAAAAACTTACACAACTTTCATAAGATCCATCAATTCGGGTAATTTAATATCTCTATTCGTAAATAATTCCGGACAAGCAGTTCTCATCGTAAAATACATATCCAATTTCCTTTTACATTTCTCCAAAGAAAATTTGCATCCTCTCAAAAAGGTCATAATTCTTTGCTCATCCCAAGTATCAGGAAGATGAGGTTGCTTCGCCAACCATTCCTTCATCGTTTGAAGGTCAGCGTCCCTCGTATTAACATCTTCATTCAATTCCTTCCTGATTAAAACTTGCATATCGGCGTCGGGTTGAATTAAAGCCATTTTAATTTATTTCCTAAAACACGAAAAATTGATTTTATTAATCAATAAAAAAAGTGTTTCATGTTTAAAGAGAAAGTAGGGCTACTTTGTCTTAATAAAAAGTAGTTTTGAGCTTTAAATTACGTGCGAGGTGTATTAACAATGAAATTTTATGAAAATAATTGCTAAACCGTAACAATTTCTGGTTAACTTTCTAAAATTTTCAATCCAAACAATAAAAAAGATAAACCCACAAAAGAAATTTCACTTAAAAATCCTTCCGATTTAATTCTAACACAAAAACTTCGGCTTAATAAGGATAATTTTAGTTTTAATCACTCACAAAATTTGAAATAGATGAAATTAATACAAATTATTAATCAAGTTAGATTACGTGGAACACAAAATTTCTTCAACTCGACTCAAACTCAACTTGACTGAGCGCTACTTGCTCGCGCACCTGTTTTATACATCTCATGATATACTCAGAAATTGTTGAGAGCCAATAGGAAGAGATTTTGAGGTGTCCGAAACGCGCCACCAATCGGGGAAAACGAAAACACGCTTTCACCCGGTAATTTCAAACGCTCCGTTGACTTGTGTATTTAAAACTTACACTTTGAAATAAACTTTTTTAATGATAAGATTAATTTAATTGTAATGGGTGCGTTTATAACGGTTAAAATTGTTATTTTGTCTTTTTTGTTGTATTTTTTTTAATTTAAATTCGTCACGGTTATTATTTTTTTTTGTTTTTAATTTAAAAGCACGTGTTTAATTGATACACGTAAAGATGTTCAATTAAAACGTTAGATTGTGTTATAAACGTTGGATTTTCATACCAAAATTATATGTAAAAGTTAATAAAATGAAAATTCACAAAGTTTTCACAATAAAAGGTATCGTTGTGAATGATTAAGTTTGTAATAAAGTTAGAAATGCATTTTTTTGTGCTATAAATGTTCGATTTTGATATGAAAAATAATGTATCAATGTTAAAAAATGAAAATTCTTCATTATAAATTAAAAATACAGTTTTTTTTTTGTTAGAAATGTTCTATTTTAATACCAAACGCTATTATGATGATGATATATTTGACTACAAAATAAAAATTCACAATATTTTCACAATAAAAGTTATTGTTGTGGATGATTAAGTTGGTAATAAAGTCAGAAACGCATTTTTTGTGTTATAAGTGTTCGATTTTGATATCAAAAATGATACATGAACGTTAAAAAATTAAAATTTTCACAAATTTGTGATTGTTGTGAATTCACTATCTTTATTATAAATTAAATAATACAGTTTTTTTGGTTAGAAATGTTCTATTTTAATACCTAACGCGATTATGATGATGATATATTTCATTAAAAAATGGAAATTCACAAAGCTTTCACAATAAAGTTATCGTTGTGAATGATTAACTTTGTAATAATGTTAGAAACGCATTTTTGTGTTATAAATGGTCGATTTAGATATCAAAAATGATACATGAATGTTATAAAATGAAAATTTTCACAAATTTGTGATTGTTGTGAATCTCTATCTTCTTTATAAGTTAAATAATACAGTTTTCTTTGGATAGAAATGTTCTATTTTAATACCAAAATCGATTATGATGATGATATAGTTGATTAAAAAATGAAAATTCACAAAGTTTTCACAATATAGTTATCGCTGTGAATGATTAAGTTGGTAATAAGGTCAGAAACGAAATTGTTGTGTTATAAATGTTCGATTTTGATATCAAAAATGATACATGATATAAAATGAAAATTTTCACAAATTTGTGATTGTTGTGAATCACTATCTTATTTATAAGTTAAATAATACAGTTTTCTTTGGTTAGAAATGTTCTATTTTAATACCAAAATCGATTATGATGATGATATAGTTGATTAAAAAATGAAAATTCACAAAGTTTTCACAATATAGTTGTCGTTGTGAATGATTAAGTTGGTAATAAAGTCAGAAACGCATTTTTTGTGTTATAAATGTTTGCTTTTGATATCAAAAATGATACATAAATGTTAAAAAATGAAAATTTTCACAAATTTGTGATTGTTGTGAATCACTATTTTCATTATAAATTAAATAATACAGTTTTTTTGGTTAGAAATATTCTATTTTAATACCAAACGCGATTATGATGATGATATATTTGATTAAAAAATTACAATTCACAAAGTTTTCACAATAAAGTTATCGTTGTGAATGATTAAGTTGGTAATAAAATCAGAAACGCATTTTTTGTGCTATAAATGGTCGATTTTGATATCAAAAATGATACATGAATGTTAAAAAAATGTAAGTTCACAAATTTGTGATTATTGTGAATCACTATTTTCATTATAAATTAAATAATACAGTTTTTTTGGTTAGAAATGTTCTATTTTAATACCAAACGCGATTATGATGATGATATATTTGATTAAAAAATTAAAATTCACAAAGTTTTCACAATAAAGTTATTGTTGTGAATGATTAAGTTGGTAATAAAGTCAGAAACGGATTTTTTGTGTTATTAATGTTTGATTTTGATATCAAAAATGATATATGAATGTTAAAAAATGAAAATTTTCACAAATTTGTGATTGTTGTGAATCACTATTTTCATTATAAATTAAATAATACAGTATTTTTGGTTAGAAATGATCTATTTTAATACCAAACGCGATGATGATGATGATATATTTGATTAAAAAATTAAAATTCACAAAGTTTTCACAATAAAGTTATTGTTGCGAATGATTAAGTTGGTAATAAAGTCACAAACGCATTTTTTGTGTTATAAATGGTCGATTTTGATATCAAAAATGATACATGAATGTTAAAAAAATGTAAGTTCACAAATTTGTGATTATTGTGAATCACTATCTTCATTATAAATTAAATAATACAGTTTTTTTGGATAGAAATGTTCTATTTTAATACCAAAATCGATTATGATGATGATATAGTTGATTAAAAAATGAAAATTCACAAAGTTTTCACAATATAGTTATCGCTGTGAATGATTAAGTTGGTAATAAGGTCAGAAACGAAATTGTTGTGTTATAAATGTTCGATTTTGATATCAAAAATGATACATGATATAAAATGAAAATTTTCACAAATTTGTGATTGTTGTGAATCACTATCTTATTTATAAGTTAAATAATACAGTTTTCTTTGGTTAGAAATGTTCTATTTTAATACCAAAATCGATTATGATGATGATATAGTTGATTAAAAAATGAAAATTCACAAAGTTTTCACAATATAGTTGTCGTTGTGAATGATTAAGTTGGTAATAAGGTCAGAAACGAAATTGTTGTGTTATAAATGTTCGATTTTGATATCAAAAATGATACATGATATAAAATGAAAATTTTCACAAATTTGTGATTGTTGTGAATCACTATCTTATTTATAAGTTAAATAATACAGTTTTCTTTGGTTAGAAATGTTCTATTTTAATACCAAAATCGATTATGATGATGATATAGTTGATTAAAAAATGAAAATTCACAAAGTTTTCACAATATAGTTATCGTTGTGAATGATTAAGTTGGTAATAAAGTCAGAAACGCATTTTTTGTGTTATAAATGGTCGATTTTGATATCAAAAATGATACATGAATGTTAAAAAAATGTAAGTTCACAAATTTGTGATTATTGTGAATCACTATCATCATTATAAATTAAATAATACAGTTTTTTTGGTTAGAAATGATCTATTTTAATACCAAACGCGATTATGATGATGATATATTTGATTAAAAAATTACAATTCACAAAGTTTTCACAATAAAGTTATCGTTGTGAATGATTAAGTTGGTAATAAAGTCAGAAACGCATTTTTTGTGTTATAAATGGTCGATTTTGATATCAAAAATGATACATGAATGTTAAAAAAATGTAAGTTCACAAATTTGTGATTATTGTGAATCACTATCATCATTATAAATTAAATAATACAGTTTTTTTGGTTAGAAATGATCTATTTTAATACCAAACGCGATTATGATGATGATATATTTGATTAAAAAATTAATATTCACAAAGTTTTCACAATAAAGTTATCATTGTGAATGATTAATAAGTTGGTAATAAAGTCAAAAACGAAATTTTTGTGCTATAAATGGTCGATTTTTGTATTTTTTTCTTTATAAATTAAATAATACAGTTTTTTTTGTTAGAAATGTTCTATTTTAATACCAAACGCGATGATGGTGATTACATATTTGATTAAAAAATAAAAATTCACAACATTTTCACAATAAAAGTTATCGTTGGGAATAATTAAGTTGGTAATAAAGTCAGAAACGGATTTTTTGTGTTATTAATGTTTGATTTTGATATCAAAAATGATATATGAATGCTAAAAAATGAAAATTTTCACAAATTTGTGATTGTTGTAAATCACTATTTTTATTATAAATTAAATAATACATTTTTTTTGGGTTAGAAATGTTCTATTTTAATACCAAACGCATGATGATGATATATTTTATTAAAAAATAAAAATTCACAAAATTTTCACAATAAAAGTTATTCTCGTGGATGATTAAAGTTAGTAATAAAGTCAGAAACGCTTTTTTGTGTTATAAATGCTCGATGTTTATATCAAAAATGATATATGAATGTTAAAAAATGAAAATTTTCACAAATTTGTGATTATTGTGAATCATTATCTTCATTATTAATTAAATGATAGTTTCTTTTGGTTAGAAATGTTCTATTTTAATACCAAAATCGATTATGATGATGATATAGTTGATTAAAAAATGAAAATTCACAAAGTTTTCACAATATAGTTGTCGTTGTGAATGATTAAGTTGGTAATAAAGTCAGAAACGCATTTTTTGTGTTATAAATGGTCGATTTTGATATCAAAAATGATACATGAATGTTAAAAAAATTTAAGTTCACAAATTTGTGATTATTGTGAATCATTATCTTCACTATAAATTAAATAACACAGTTTTTTTTGGTTAGAAATGTTCTGTTTTAATACCAAATGCCGTTATGATGATATATTTAATTAAAAAATTAATTTTCACAATAAAGTTATCGTTGTGAATGATTAAGTTGGTAATAAAGTCAGAAACGAAATTTTTGTGCTATAAATGGTCGATTTTTATATTTTTTCTTTATAAATTAAATAATACAGTTTTTTTTTGTTGGAAATGTTCTATTTTAATACCAAACGCGATGATGGCGATGACGACATATTTGATTAAAAAATGAAAATTCACAAAGTTTTCACAATAAAAGGTATCGTTGTGAATAATTAAGTTGGTAATAAAGTCAGAACCGCATTTTTTGTGTTATAAATGGTCGATTTTGATATCAAAAATGATACATGAATGTTAAAAAAATGTAAGTTCACAAATTTGTGATTATTGTGAATCACTATCATCATTATAAATTAAATAATACAGTTTTTTTGGTTAGAAATGATCTATTTTAATACCAAACGCGATTATGATGATGATATATTTGATTAAAAAATTAAAATTCACAAAGTTTTCACAATAAAGTTATTGTTGTGAATGATTAAGTTGGTAATAAAGTCACAAACGCATTTTTTGTGTTATAAATGGTCGATTTTGATATCAAAAATGATACATGAATGTTAAAAAAATGTAAGTTCACAAATTTGTGATTATTGTGAATCACTATCTTTATTATAAATTAAATAATGCAGTTCTTTTGGTTAGAAATGATCTATTTTAATACCAAACGCGATGATGATGATGATATATTTGATTAAAAAATTAATATTCACAAAGTTTTCACAATAAAGTTATCGTTGTGAATGATTAAGGTTGTAATAAAGTCAGAAACGCATTTTTTTTGTTATAAATGTTCGATGTTGATATCAAAAATGATATATGAATGTTAAAAAAATGTAAGTTCACAAATTTGTGATTATTGTGAATCACTATCTTTATTATAAATTAAATAATGGAGTTCTTTTGGTTAGAAATGATTTATTTTAATACCAAACACGATGATGACGATGATATATTTGATTAAAAAATTAATATTCACAAAGTTTTCACAATAAAGTTATCTTTGTGAATGATTAAGGTGATAAATAAAGTTAGAAACGCATTTTTTTTTGTTATAAATACTCGATGTTGATATCAAAAATGATATATGAATGTTAAAAAATGAAAATTTTCACAAATTTGTGATTATTGTGAATCACTATCTTCATTATTAATTAAATGATTGTTTCTTTTGGTTAGAAATGTTCTATTTTAATACCAAACGCATGATGATGATATATTTCATTAAAAATAAAAATTCACAAAATTTTCACAATAAAAGTTATTCTCGTGGATGATTAAAGTTAGTAATAAAGTTAGAAACGCTTTTTTGTGTTATAAATGCTCGATGTTTATATCAAAAATGATATATGAATGTTAAAAAATGAAAATTTTCACAAATTTGTGATTATTGTGAATCATTATCTTCATTATTAATTAAATGATAGTTTCTTTTGGTTAGAAATGTTCTATTTTAATACCAAACGCGGTTATGATGATGATATATTTGATTAAAAAGTTAATATTCACAAAGTTTTCACAATAATGGTATTGTTGTGAATGATTAAGTTGGTAATAAAGTCAGAAATGAAATTTTTGTGTTATAAATGTTCGATTTTGATATCAAAAATGACACATAAAAACGTTAAAAGAATTAAATTTCACAAAATTTTTACAAATTTGTGATTGTTGTGTCACTATCATCATTATAAATTAAATAATACAGTTTTTTTGGGTAGAAATGTTCTATTTTAATACCAAACGCGATGATGGTGATGATATATTTAATAAAAAAATAATTTTGACAAAAATAGTGATTATTGTAGAAGTTTATTATGATAGTCAAGTTTTTTCATCTAAAATGTTTAATATTAACATCAAAAATGATATATTACAGGATAAAGAAGTAAATGCACAAAAATTGTGATTGTTGTGAATGATAGCTGTCAATATAAATTAAGCAATAAAATTTTTCGATTAGAAATATTATCTTTTAACACTAAACATGACTGTGATGATGAAGTATTTTATACAAAACTGAGGTTCGCAAAATATTCACAAAAATAGGGATTATTATAAGTTTGTTATGATAGTGTGAACTTAGTAATATGATTTTTTCGTTAAAAATGTTCATTTTTTAGTCTATTATAATGTATTATAGCAAAACTGGAGTTTTTACAATATTTTCACAAAACTAGTGATTATTGTGAAAATTTATTATCACATAGTGAACTTAGTAATTCGATTTTTTTGTTAAAAAAAGTTCATTTTTGATATCAAACATGGTCTATTATCATGTTTTTAAGCAAGAATGGAGTTTTCATAAATTTTTTACAAAAATTGTGATAGTTGAAAAATCCTGTTGCATTAACTCGGTGACAGCGCCGTTCACAATGCTCAAACTGTAATGGGTTTTACGATACAAAGTCTGAGGAGTTCGCTTGCGCTACTTGGAACTCAAACGGTTAAGATTTCTTTTTTGAAGCATCTTACGAACTAATCTCATCAGCACTGTGGTTGTACAGGGTGTCCAAATTTCGATGGGTTTGCAGGGTATTTCAGTTATTATGAAAGATAGAAAGTTGCGGTTTTCACGAACCTGGGCTACTTTTTTGTGAAACTTACAATGGCGCAAACCAAATTTTCATAGCCCTCTCAGTTTTTTATACAGGGTGTCTCACGTAACTGGTTCGTTAGAACTTTTTCAGGTTCCACTATTCGTAGAGATTTGAAATTTTGGTAGCATGGGTTGTTCATTCGGAACTTTCGATCTAAAATATTTTCAAGATGGCCGCCACTTCTGGTCTACCGGAAGTAGACCATAACTTCGTTATTTCAAATGGAATGCTATAGTTTTTATTACACCTTTTAATTGTACGTAAAAAAATAGGGTGACTTTGATAAAAGTTATTGGTACCTAGCGTTTTTCGTTTTCAAGTTATTTGGAGTTTGGGGTATCTTATACAGGTGGTCAA
>NW_019280830.1:193458-207188 GCF_000648695.1 Onthophagus taurus
TACACATGTTTGTGTGCAGTATTTTACTTAGTATTATTTATCTTGAAAACGAGTGGTCGTAGACCATTTTATAAGCAGAACATTTTTTATGTATTTTTTTCCGTAGATTCTAATTTTGAGGTTAAAATAGTGAAAAGATCAAAGCAAAAAAAAATATGGGAAATAAATTGCGCCCCCTATCCCTTATTTCCGCAACTGCACATTCCTTCTAATTTTTTATTCGATTATCGTATTCGCCCCGTAAAAATAGCTGGATATGCAAAATTTCGTGTTTCTAACCCTACTAGTTTTTGAAATAATGAGAAATAACCTCATATTGAACATCTTCTTCAAAGCGCTCTACCTCCCTTAGGAAGCATTTTAGGACACACCTTTATATGAACTTTTCTTTATGATTTTTTATGCAGAATCACACCTTTAAATATATGAACGCAATTTCCGGGCACCTGTATAGGGGTAACGTAGAAGCAAATTTTGTGAACCTACCATATGACTTTGTGTGTTTGATTTCACTTTATTAAAGATAATAACCTTATTAATTTAATAAAATCATTCGAACCTGACCTTTGCCAACCTCCGAATCGGCCTTTTAGTATGCTGACCCATACGGTCTTCGATCGCCGCAGTCATATGATAGTCATGTCGTTGTGTGCGCTCGAGGAATTCCCGCGGTTGGCATAATTTCAGCGATTAGAATATCGTGGAATCCCCGAGACCTCGAAATTTGGTGTTGATAAACTGAACTCTATAACAATTTATTGCTTTGTGAGTCAGTTTTAAAGTAAACTTATTAGTTGTCATAAGCAGTTTTGTTTTTATTCACCTCATTGAACTTTTTGTTTTGACAATTGTATTTAAAAGTTAATGTTGCTATGGTGCTAATGTTCTTAAGTCATTAACTCATTACAAAAACATCGAAAAATTTACTTTATTTTAAAAATTAAAACTACTGCCTAATTAAATAATATGTTATTAAAAAACTTAAACTACTGCCTCGGCAGCATAGCTGCCTCGGGTTCTCATTAATATATTTGAATTTCTATTTCTAGTTTATTTAAATGAAGGTAAATTTGCGTTTGTAATAATAGAAATAAAACAAAGTTTTTAGAAAACATAAAATAATATTTGTTTAAAACTTGTTTGAGCGAAAAAAATATCAATTACTTAGTTAATAAATTAAATTAAAAAAGAAAAATGGTTGAGGGAGCAACAAAATGAATTTAAAAGAAAATTATAGATGAGAAATAATGAGAAAAAAATGATCCTCTTTGAAAATTGTCTTAAACTAATTGTCGTTATAAAAAATGCATAAAACCGTTTCATTAAAAATTAAAATTTACCAATACGGATATTCATCGATTCCTTTTCAATGAAATTCAAGATGTTTTTTTTTCTTTTATTTAAAAGATCTCGCAAAGAAAATGTGTAATATATATGCAAGGATAAACTTGAAATTAACATAGACGTAATAACATAAATGAATTAATTAAAAAAATCTTTTAAATCGAAAATTATAAAAAAAAATTATTTTATTAGTTTCCAAATGAATGATTTTTGAAATTGAATAAAAATATTTAATAAAAAAAAATACTAAACTTGATTATTGGTAAACGCTGCGAAACAATATGTTATAATTCCCACTATGTAATATTAAGTAAGTTTCATCCTCATGGGTTAAAACCGATAATCGATAAAAAGAGATGTCGAAATACGAATAGTTTCTTAAAATTTGTTTTTAATTTTAATGCGCAAACAGTTTTAATGAATCGAATTTGAATCAAGGGAAAATGTAACAAAAAGGACACGTCATGCAGCGTTTAAACGTTGAAATGGGAAAAGTTCTTCCATCAAAAATTGTATTTAATAAATGGGTTCGGGAATAAATTGGCTTACGTGAATACATATTTAGAGAGAAATGAAATGGGGTTTATTATTTAACTTGGGAATAAATTATTTAGGTTAACAAAGAATACTAAAATCAATTTCTATAAAAATAAAAAGTAATAATTTGTGTCGATAACGTCGATGTTTGTTTTTACCTACATTTTCTGTTATTAAGTTGGTAATAAAAAAAAACTGTCAAAGTGACAGATGTCATTAAACATAGACAAATATTATTTTGTCATCTTATTCTTGATTATTTAAACTTTATATAACGGATTTCGGATATAACAAAATATTTTTAAGTCATATTATCAGTATATTTAAATATAAATGTTTCTTAAGACTTAGCCTAAGAATATAGCCAACAACTTCGCCATTTGTGGTTTTAAAGAAAAATGTTTCAAATAAAAGTTTCTTGGCGCATATTTTCGCGATATTTGCTTGTTTGTATTGTTTTTTGTTTCGTTGCTATGGCAACCAACGTTGTTATTTTAAATGGGATGCATATGTTTTTTTTGCACACTTTGATAGAATTGTCTCTATGTGATGAACATATCAAATCATATGGTTTTATAACAAAAAAACCGAGAAAAATACGTTTTTTGAAGATATTATCAGCAAATTACCATCAAAGTAGGCGCCGAAATAACGCCGTTGACAGCTTTAAATGTCAAAAAAATGACAGTTTCAACAATTATGAATACTAATAATGTATTAGGGTACACACATTTAATGTAGTTTCATAATTGGTAGCCGTTCACTTTTGGAAGATTTTTAACACTTCCGGTATTAAAGAATTTTTTTAATATTTTGGATAGTGTGGATTGTTTCTCCGGGTAAATATTATTGAACAGTGTACAAACTTCACTTTGAGTGCGTTTTCTATCACCGTACCCATACATCATTAATATTTGGATTCTTTGTTCGCTTAATTGCGCCATATTTGTTTAAATTGTAATTTTTTTGACATTTAAAGCTGTCAACGGGGCTATTTCGGCGCCTAAATTTTTCTTATACAACCATGGACTCACCCTCACTTGAGTGCAAGACGGACTGCTTGTCAGCAAAATACGTTTTCTCAAGAAATTACCTCACCTACATCAGTCCCACTGATGGCTCAAAAAGACGGAACGGGGCGGGAGCGGGGGTCTTTTCCCATCATCCTCGAATAGGCCTCTCAGAACCTCTAGGTAAAGGTACCTCCGTCATACAAGCGGAACTGACCGCTATCAAACTTGCTGCTGATTATATTGTTGACTCGAACAAACGCGGTAAGTGTTATACTATTTATACAGACAGTAGGCAATCTGTTTTAGCGTTAAGATAACGTCTGCACTAATAATGGACTACCATCTAGCACTGGAAGAAGCCACGGAACACAATCGTGTCACTATCCAATGGATCACGGGGCACTCCGGCTCTACGGGTAACAAACATGCGGATAGGCTGACAAAGCGTGCTGCCAGCAGAGTTCCCTGTGCACCCGAGCCGATAATTACCCCTTCATTAACTACTCATATCAACATGATTAAGCACATTACCCACAAACAAATCCTAAACGCGTGGGACAAAACTCCGGGCTGCTATCTTGCCAAGGATTTGTTAAAATGTCCTTCGAAATCTACAGCTCAGTTTTTCGTAGGGCTTGGGAAAAACGCCCTTCGATTAGCCACAGGTCTCCTCACGGGACACTGTAAGGTAAACAAGCACCTTCACAATATGAGCCTGTGAACAGGACGACGAGACCGCTAGACACATCTTGTGTGATTGCCCCTCGCTAGTAGACCTCAGAATGAGGACCCTCGGAGAGGCATGGCCGACCACAGATGATATCAGGAACTTACCTCTGAGTAATATCCTGGCCTTCGGTAATTCCCTAGGCTGGTTGATGTGAAAAGAGGTTATGCTGGGAGTATGCACAAGGGGTCCAATGGGGCCTAAGTGCGGTGTGCGGGAACGCATGCACTCCCGTTTCCTTACATTACTTTACATATACAACCATATGATTTGATATGTTCATCGCGTAGAGGGAGTTATCCCCTATCAAAATATGCAAAAAAACATATACATCCCATTTCAAATAACAATGTTGGTTGCCATAGCAACGAAACACAAAAAAGAATGTAAACAAGCAAGTATCGCCGTAAAATGCGCCACAATTAATAATAGTATTCAAGTTGAAAAACGAGTGGCGAAGCCACGAGTTTTTTAATGAATGAGTGCTTTAAGTCTTATGAAACGTGTTTTTTATGCTATTTTTTGTAATTCGCGTTTTTATTTTATTTTTTTTAACAAAAATAAAATAAATTTTGACAATGTAGGGAAATAGGTATGCAGTAGTTGGTAACACCAGTAACACTTGAAAATAGAAATTTGAATTGTCAATTAGAAACTGTCAAAACACAAAATGTATTCACCTGAAAAAATGTTTCATGTACAGGGTGTCCCAATTTCGATGTCCGCATAGGCTATCTCCGAAACTAAAAGAGAAGGAAAAGAAGTAGCTTACATGTCATGATCTCGTTTTTCGAGGAAATGCTAATGCCGAAAACTCCGAACAGCTATCGTCTTTTGTTTTCGCCCTATCGGCAAAATCTGAAAATTTTGCGAAAACGACAATAGCGAATATCTCACTTATTATCATAGATGGAGTATTATAAATAAAACATTATATGGGCAACTTTTTACGAAGAATGCAGTGGCGTAGGTAGAATTTTTTTCCCATCTTTTATTTTCGAGATTTTAGACGTAACTTTATTTTTTTAAATGGAAACCATAGTTGGCTATGACTTAAAATAATTTGTTATTTTCTTCTGATAACAAATATATATAGTTTGTGGGGTATATTTCTTATAGTTATTGAATAATTAACAAAAATTCATTTTGTTCCATCTAAATCTAATGTATGTATTTAAAAGTTAATGTTGCTATGGTGATAACCATACATACTATGATGGAATATAATGTATCAATTTTTTTTGTTCTTTCTAAAACTATTGTATGTATTTAAAACTTAATGTTGTTATGGTGATAACCATACCATGAGGGAAAGCATTGTTTCCAATTATTGCCAAAGTTTGTAGCAAGGACAGTAGAATCTAACAGGACTGCTACATCCATTGTAGTGACAGCCTACCCGCAAACTACGTCACACCATTTTCCACGCCCAGCTGTTGTTATGGTCTATGCGTTTGCTGTGTGTTTTTAGAGGTTATATCCTAGACGTATTCATATTAGTTTTGAAGTTTTATGTTTTTAGACGTATTAATGTCTATCATATAACCTCTAAAAACATAGACAGTTATCAGGCGTGGCAAATAGTGTGACGTAGAGTGCGGGCAACCAACCCGTAGTCGACTACAAAAATACAATGGATGTAGCAGTCCTGTTAGATTCTACTGTCCTTGCTACAAACTTTGGCAATAATTGGAAACAATGCTTTCCCTCATGGTATGGTTATCACCATAACAACATTAAGTTTTAAATACATACAATAGTTTTAGAAAGAACAAAAAAAATTGATACATTATATTCCATCATAGTATGTATGGTTATCACCATAGCAACATTAACTTTTAAATACATACATTAGATTTAGATGGAACAAAATGAATTTTTGTTAATTATTCAATAACTATAAGAAATATACCCCACAAACTATATATATTTGTTATCAGAAGAAAATAACAAATTATTTTAAGTCATAGCCAACTATGGTTTCCATTTAAAAAAATAAAGTTACGTCTAAAATCTCGAAAATAAAAGATGGGAAAAAAATTCTACCTACGCCACTGAATTCTTCGTAAAAAGTTGCCCATATAATGTTTTATTTATAATACTCCATCTTTGATAATAAGTGAGATATTCGCGATTGTCGTTTTTGCAAAATTTTCAGTTTTTGCCGATAGGGCGAAAACAAAAGACGATAGCTGTTCGGAGTTTTCGGCATTAGCATTTTCTCGAAAAACGAGATCATGACATGTAAGCTACTTTTTTTCTATCTCTTTTAGTTTCGGAGATAGCCTATGCGGACATCGAAATTGGGACACCCTGTACACCTCCCAAAATAAGAGAAATTGCTCAGTGTTCAATGACCTCATCATTGTGGACCTTGTATTCGATGCTAAGAACGTGTTTAAATATCCATAGACAAAAATTGGCACATTGACAACTAGCAAAATTAATGACGCAATGTCACCAACTTGAACTGGCTCCATAAAATGTTACTAAAATCTCATTACAGCATCGGATGCTGTAAGGAGTCTCATTACAGCATCGGATGCTGTAAGGAGTCTCATTACAGCACCCGTTTGAGTACTGTAATAGCTTTTATTACCGTCGCGAATTACAAAAAGAATTTTTTATTTGAAACATTTTTCTTTAAAACCTCAAATGGCTAAGTTATTGGCTATATTCCAGATATTTGACACACCCTGTATATTATTATTATTATGAGACGCACGGTTAAACCCGATACTTTCTAGTTCTAGATCTAGTGTTAGTTCTAGTTTTACACTAGCACTATCACTAGAACTAACACAAGAACTAGAACCATTCGGGTTTAGCCACACGTCTCTCTCAATGTTAGTTCTAGTGACAGTAGAAGTATAAACTAGAACTAACACTAGACCTAGAACTAGAAAGTTTCGGGTTTAGCCGTGCGTCTACAGACGCACGGCTAAACCCGAATGTTTCTAGTTCTAGATCTAGTGTTAGTTCTAGTTTTGCACTAACACTATTACTATGTAGAACTAACACTATACCTAGAACTAGAATCATTCGGGTTTAGCCACACGTCTCTAAAGACGGCTAAACCCAAATGATTCTAGTTCTAGATCTACTATTAGTTCTAGTTTTATACTAGTACTGTTACTATGTAGAACTAACACTATACCTAGAACTTGAATCATTTGGGTTTTGCCGCACGTCGCTAAAGACGGCTAAACCCGAATGTCTCTAGTTCTAGATCTAGTAAAACTACTCTTAGTTCAACAACAATCTAGCGCTGAATAACAAAACTAGAACTAACACTAGACCAAGAACTAGAATCATTCGCGTTTAGCCGTCTTAACAGATGTACGGCTAAACCCGAATGATTCTAGTTCTAGATCTAGTGTTGGTTCTAGGATTTTTTTCAATAAAAATGCAACGTAGTGCTACCTACCATAATCACTAGAACTAAAATTAGACCTACTACTAGAAACATTATGGTCTTTAGACGCATTTTTAGAATTAGTGTTAGTTCTACTTTTAATTCAATAAAAATATACAAATAACATTTAATATTACCTAGATAGATTTATCATCTATAATTTTCTTTTAACTCAATTTTTAGCAATGTTTCTTTTTTAATTTAATTTATTAACCATGTAATTAATAATTTTTCGCTCAAACAAGTTTTAAACAAATATTACCTTACGTTTTGTAACAACTTTGCTTTATTTCTATTATTACAACCGCAAATATGATATTACCTTGATTTAAATAAGCACGAAATAATTTATGTATTGACACATTTTTTTATTGCAACTTTTTTAATTGTATAAATTATTTAATTTCAGTTCGGACTAACGAAGAAATTGTTATATAAAGGAAGTAACGAACCAAAAAAGAATTCTTTCGGAATGGGAGAAGAAAGCACAACAACATCTGGTTTATATTGTAAATTCTACACTCACCGCGTTTTCTTTATACGCGAGCGGAGAAGTTTTTATTTTACGTAACGGTGAACAACGATTTTATTCTCGATGACTCATTCGAAACAGGTAATAATCTAATTTAGGCCAAAATATTTTTTATTGTTTAAAACGAATTATTTCATTTTTAACAAACACAAGAAGTTAATCGTTTACAACAATCGTAATCCTCGACGGTTGGGGGCATTTTCGCCAAAGATAAATACGGGATGTTCATGTAACGGTATTTGTAGATTTGGAAAGGTGAAAAACTTTCTTCGTCATCAATCGATCGGTGATGAGGCGAGCGGAACTTGCAAATTGGTGATTGGGGGCGACGATGTGGGGGAACACAACAACACTAATAATAATAATTAAATAATTATTAATTAATTAAAACAAAAATAAAAAAAAATAACTTACTTGAGATAGTGTAATTAACCCAAAAATAACCAAAACCACAAAAAATTTCATTTTTACTACTTCTTTTGTTGTTAAAAGATTTTTTTTGATTGATTAAACGACTTCGTTAACCTCCTTTTATACGAATTAAAAAAATTTGTTTATAAACGAAAAATCACGTTTAAACAAACTAAAATTTATTTATTTTTTAATTTTATTATTGTCTGTTGAAGGTTAGATAAGGTTAAAAAGGATGAAAAAGTCATTAGAAAAAAAAATACTTAAGAAAATACGTTGTAAAATGAAACGAAACGAAACGGCCAGATGGAAATCCAGGAGAAAAGTTCTCATGGAATGGAAAGACGGGGTGGCAATCGTTTGGTTTCCGAGTTTCCCATTGGTACACGCTCGTCTCCTATTAATAAGTAAAAAGATAGTTGAAACGGACCTTAAATCGAATAAAAGGACCTTTCACTGACGTCCAGGTCCTTGATATTGAAGGATGTTGGTGGTGCGGCGTGGTGCGTGAGCAACTCATTTTAAAAAGACGATCTTAAAAAAAATCTTATCAAGGTAAAACAATAAAATAAATTATTTAAAAATTAAAATTTATTTAAACAAAAAATTTTTTATAAAATTTCAGATGATGAACTTTAAAGTTACGGGCCTTGTGGCCGATTTGATGCCCAACATCCGTTTGATGCAAGCATCGGGGCACTTCATGTTGAATTATTACGCCGACAACAACGGTGCGTTGCATACTTTGCGTCTTGGTTATTGTTTTATGCATCTCTTCTTGGTTTTGCTTCAATACGGGTAAATTATAACAAATTTTTGATTAAAAAAAATTTTAATTATTATTTTGCGAAGATTCACCTTTGGAAATCTCGTCCAAGAAAGCGACGACGTCAACGATTTGGCTGCGAATACAATCACGGTGTTGTTTTTCACCCATTGTTTGACCAAGTTCGTTTACTTCGCGTTGAGATCGAAATTGTTTTATCGGTGAGTTTGTGATAATTTTAAATTTATTTTTATGGTTACGTTTTTCGTTTTGTTCCAAAGAACTTTGGGGATTTGGAACCAAGCCAACAGTCATCCTTTATTCGCTGAATCCAACAACAGATATCATGCTTTGGCTTTGACGAAAATGAGGAGAGTTTTGGCTATTGTCGTCATTGGAACTTTAGCAAGTTGGATTGGTGAGTAATAAAACTGTTTATAATAATCTAAGTGTCAAAAAAATACTTAAATATTTTGCATTTGTTAGTAAAATTAAAAATTGAAGCCTAAATACTGCTTCTAGACGATTTTATATTAGTTAGTGTTTGTGCTGGTTAAGGTTGGCCGTGTATTATCTCAAAAAATACTCAGATTCATGTGATTAAGTCACTTAAGCTATATCATTTTAGAGTCTAGGAATCTCAAATATAAAGACTTGGAAGTTGAAAATGTCTGTGATTATTTTTTTAATATATTCAGAGCTTTACCAACTGTCTCGAAGTTTTCGTCCTCGTTCTTCAACACATTGTGAATATCTTCATTATTATGAAAGTCATACGAATATTTAAACATAACATGTTCGTGCTTGCTCAACTGCCGTTTCATTTTCATCCAGGTTGGGGAGTGTTAGAATGTAGAATATGTACAGGGTGTCCCGTTAAGCGTACGGAGCGGCTGTATCTCTAGAACGTTAAGGCCTAGAGGTTTGGGAAAAGAATCCTTATAAGCAAAGTGACCAAGAGAAATAGCTGGAAATTATTTTGAAGTTCGTAATTCAACCGCTAAGGGGCGTAACTGCCATTGAGAAACATAAAGTTCCCGCTATCTCAGAAACTTAGACGATGAGCTACAACTTTGACAACATCATTTAATAGCTTGGATAATACCGCATCGCTTTTGTTTAGCGATATTTCTCATATTTGTCATAATAAGGGAGGGGGAGGCCAATGCGTTTTCATATGTTTACATTTTAATATCTCCTAGACCATTCAACCGATTTGAATATTTTCGGTGTTGTTTAAAAGAGCATTTTATTCTCTTTTTAAAGATATTTTCAGTAATTTCAGTATTTTCCGTTTGCTTTAAAACAAATGAGCTAGAGGGCGTTATCTGCAGCGATTACATATTTTTGTGATTTTTGAAGAAAAGTTAAATGGAACGATACTATTTACTTCACAGACCCTTAGTCACCTTAAAATTTGCTAAATTTTAGTGAAAACCGCATCTCGATATCGCCACCCGTTCTCGAATTATAGAAGAAAATGTTAAAAACTCGAGTGCCATCAATCGGATCCAGTTACTTCATCGAGAAAAACAAATCACATAACCATGGTAACTGTAAACATGTCATTTACTAACGCAGAAGCGTATGATAGAGCGTATGATGATTTTGTCTTTTTAAGATTACGAAAAACTGGCAACGTGTAGCCCATTCAGACATCTCTATGAATTCGTAAATCACATTGGTGCGCAATCTCCGAAAACAATTGTCCACAAGATTTCTCAAGAGAATAATATCTCCACCACGTTGTTTTACATCAGGCCTTAACAGATACCGATTGTCTTATGTTCATTAATTAAAACACTACCCTTTTATTATACTATATAACTTTTTATTCAGTGTCATTCAGCGTCCATTACATTTTTCTATTCTCTTCACAGTCTCGTCTTTATCTACATTACCACTAACGCCATCTACCTAACACCGTATACAACACCGATTATGATAACAGACTGAACTATTACCATTGACTTTTAAATATGATTTGGGCAAATCCAAACCTTTTATCACAAATGCTATGTAAAGCAAGCTGATGTAAACTTGCAATAATATGCATTCTTGGTTCGAGCAAAACCCACATTGCTTTCACCCCTTTATCTATTGGGTAGACTAAACGACCGGACTTTTCAAGTAAAACCAATAACCGGGGAAAATATGACAAAACATTAAATACCAGTAGAAACGTGTCCAGGGCCGAGACTTAAGCTGCGCTTTTTTTTCGTCGAAACTAGATTAAATAAATGCATCGAGGTTTATGGAAGGCATTTCGTACATTAGCAAGTTATTTTTGCCAAAAATTTAAGTTATTCTAAGTGTTTTGGTTTATTTTGTTTTATTATCATTGTTGATGTTTCATTGATCCGTTGGCTTTTCAACACGCCTCAAAAGTAGTTTTGAAGCAGTTCTAAGCTTGGATAAAGTGTGAAGGAAGGTTCTAGATAATAAAATTTTTGTTCTCTCTTATTTGTTTCCTAAGGTAACTTGATCCGATTAAGATATACGAATTTTTAACATTTTCTTTTATAATTCGAGAATGGATGGAGATATCGAGATGCGGTTTTCACTAATATTTAGCAAATTTTATGGTGATTAACGGTCTGTGAAGTAAATAGTACCGTTCCATTTAACTTTTTTTCAAAAATCACAAAAATATGTAACCGCTGCAGATAACGCCCTCTAGCTTATTTGTTTTAAACCAAGCGGTCTTACTGAAAATATCTTTTAAAAGAGCATGAAATGCTCTTTCAAACAAGACCAAAAATATTCAAATCGGTTGAATGGTCCAGGAGATATTAAAATGTAAACATTTGAAAACGCATTGGCCTCCCCCTCCCTTATTATGACAGATATGAGAAATATCGCAAAACAAAAGCGATGCGGTATTATCCAAGCTACTAAATGATGTTGTCAAAGTTATAGCTCATCGTCTAACTTTCTGAGATAGCGGGAATTTTATGTTTCTCAATGGCAGTTACGCCCCCTAGCGGTCGAATTACGAACTTCAAAATAATTTCCAGGTATTTCTCTTGCCCATTTTGCTTATAAGGATTTTTTTCCCAAATCTCTAGACCTTACCGTTGTTGAGATACAGCCGCTCCGTACGCTTAACGGGACACCTGTATATTCAGAGCTTTAGCAACTATCTCGAAGTTTTCGTCCTCGTTCTTCAGCACATTGTGAATATCTTCTTTATTATGAAAGTCATACGAATATTTAAACATAACATGTCCGTGCTTGCTCAACTGCCGTTTCATTTTCATCCAGGTTGGGGAGTTTTAGAATGTAGAATATGTATAATCGTTCTTGGCAGACTTCCAATTAGCATGAACACCAACGCCAGGTAGTAAATAAAACTTAGACGTTTGATGGCAACTAAATTTGAGTTGTTATAATTTAGGATATAGATCATGATAACTGATAACAGCTGTTTTCAAAGATTTTGACCAAATATTGATATAGTAGAAACCACGAGAGCTGGCAGTGACAGATCGCTTAAAAATGGTATGAATCAAGATATGGACGTACGACTTAGATTATTTCACCACATACATTTAAATGTAGGTTATGTTAGTAATGGAGGTTATATGTCAAAGATATTATTTAATGATTTTCCTTTCAAAGAAAATATTTTCGGCTTCAGATTCATGACAACGCTCACAAGACGTTTCGATTTGAGGTTATAATTATAGAGTTACATCCCTTAGAAGAACAGACGTACTTTTTCGACGTGGCCATTTGAATTGTACAGCAGACATATTAAACTAATGCTATCTCTTTCTAACACACATTACTCACTAGCGGTTTATCAACTACGTATGGCATTTGTAAGAGCGGAAAACGATGATTTACTGCCACCTCTCGTGGCGTCTACTATATATCTGTACTACAAATACTAAATGAGTTTGGAACCAAAGATTACATAAAAGTCACCAAATGCTTGGATGTATGCTGACAACTTAGTAGTGATCGCGAAGGAAGTGGGTGAGATGAGGACAATGATACGGTCTCTAAAAAAAAAGCGAAACAAGTTATGGGTGAGACATAGCGATGTGAAAAAGAGAAGAATAATGTTTGAGAGTTTAATAAAAAGTGTTATGATGTTTGGGGTTGGTTTGGGTTGGAATGGAAGAAGCAAGGATGTAAAGACCAAGTACTGGGGTGAGTTATTAGTAGCCCGGCGAACGATGGTTGCTAAATTGTTTGAGAAAGAAAAAATATTTATAACAAAAGTCATGTAAAGACTTCACGGAGTAACTGATAGTATGTTATTGAAGACATTAGGCGCACTTATCAGTTTCTAGGTATGTGGTGGCTTTCATGAAATGTTAATATATTTGTCTTTGGGTCCGAATTTACATAATCTATGCCTCGGGTCGGCCGACGTCTTCGAAGACGGCCGTGATCAGGTGTTTTTGTTTTGGGATGATTGACATTTATAGACAAAACTAACCTTACTCAATTTATTAAACCGGAACTAATGGCATAACAAAAGAAAACTGACCTAGATCCTCTTCAAGTACTACCAAGTCTTTTTGGCTGTATAGTTATGTATGTAATTTCAAATGGGGGTGAATTCCTTGATAGTACTTAATTCATAGTGCTTTATGTTCAAAATTTGGGGCCAATGGCACACCAAAAATGGATTCCCTTAAGTAGGCGAGGTTTGCTTACGTAACCTGCAGCCTTCTTTGATCCATCAGTGTGGTCTAAGTCACCAAAATAAAAATATATCTTGGTTAAATCTTAACCCTTTGCACACTCGTATGTCGCAAGATGCGTTTTACCGTTGCGCTCGTATGCCGCCGTATAATCGCCACAATACGTTTAAGCTTTGCACTCATATGTCGCCGTATAGGCGGCACACCATGTTAAACCACTTCAGTTCACATGTGCACCATTTTTGCGTTTTGTATATTACTCAGTTTTATAACTAACACGATTGGGTAAAGTTCGGTGTATTTTTTCGTTATATTTCGAAAAAAAAA